>JABXNX010001820.1:0-11365 GCA_014843695.1 Archivesica marissinica | reverse complement strand
AAAAAGTGGCATTAATGGGGTTATAAACGGGTAAAAATATTTACCTTTGAATTTTGTTTAAAATGCATACAAAATTTTGCTTTTCAATTTTACCTGTAAAAATGGGGTAAATCCGTGGTGGAATTATCTTGGCAATGGGGTTAATTTGGATGCGACAAAAACCCTTTGTAAATGGGGTTTATTGTGACATCATTTTCGCAGATGGGGATTACTTTCCCCCGGGTTGTCGCCATATTCTACGCGCGCACATTACCCACTTGTTGCCGTTATGCGCACGCGCAAATTAACCACTTTTGGGCGTAATGCGCGCGCGCAGATTAACCAGTTCTGGGTGTATTGCGCGCGCGCAGATTAACCAGTTCTGGGCATATTGCGCGCGCGCAGGTCGACCAATTATGGTCTCGATTCATAGCTCGAACCAATCAGACGATTGAGACTGAGTTTTGAGAAAAGTTTTATAACCTCCAGACCAGGTTTCGAAAAATCTTACTTTCACGAGAACGATTAAATTTGAAAGAAATCGGCTCTCAATCGAGCCAATATGTATGAACTACAAACACGTGCTATATTTTAAGAGAAATGGACATTGAGTGGGAGCCGAAATGTGACGACGACTATGTAAGCTTACACGACGGCTCGAGCTCCTTAGCTCCAATTCTGGCGGGTGAGTATGACGAATTGTATTCAAATGGGTATAATCAAAACTCCACCACTTTTCTCTATACTAATCTCTTTTCCTTCTCGTGCTCCGATTTGATAGTTCATGCTCTTGAACTTTCTTCAAATATTCCTTTAAATATTAACCATTTCATTTTTTACATCCAAAGCTATTGACTCACTTTATACTTTATTTATTTTACAACGATTGCGAAGTAAGTTTTTAACAACTTATATTAATCACTCTCGTTGGCACGGATGAAAGCGTATATGTGGTCATTCATGTGGGTGGAAACCGGAGTACCCGGAGAAAACCCACCTGTCCGATCTGGCGGCCACCGTATCATCTCACCGGACAGGTGGGTTTTCTCCGGGTTTACTCACTAATACAATAAGTTCTGAAATTCGTTGGCATATACCTAGAATAGATTTCACGTATTTTCAATGTTATATATATTATTCTCCTGCCTACTGTATATCAATCAATTGATAGGGAGAAGAACTATATAAGTTTTCTTTCGTTCTAATCCCTTTCAGTCTACTGCTGTTAAAATATATGTAAAATGTTCATTTCTTGATTACATGTACAAATACTGAAATAAATAATGTTTAAACTAAGTATGGCATCCGGCCAAATATATTCAACGCGGTATCGCGTAATTCGATCAACAAAAGTTTAACTATTCACCAAATGTGAATTTTATGGCTTATATGTGCACGCCCGAGTCAGTCGTGTGTTTTACGTCTATTTATCGTCGCTACCGGTTGCCCATATGAGCGACGCCTCCCGAAGAGATTAGTCAATTTAGATTTTTGGAGGATAGTGCATGATACAGACAGAGACCCATTCCAGAGTCTCCTCTGGTTCTTTTACGTGCACAGTGTAAAGCACCGACACGAGACCTCGGTTTAACGTCCTATCTGAAAGACTGTTAATTTTATTAGGGTCAGACGGGGGGTCGAACCTGCGATCCCTGGATTACGAGTCCAGCGTGTTACCACTGGACTACATATCCGTCTGTAACTATTCACCAAATGTGAATTTTACGGATTGTATGTGCACGCCCAAGTCAGTCGTGTCACGTCGTGGTGTTTTAAATACATTTATTTATCGTCTCCCCTTGGTTGATCGGTGCGACGCCTCCAGATATATTAGCCATTTTCATTTTTGGAGGATAGTGCAAATTTGGAGGATAGTGCAAGATACAGAAGACACTCCAATTCCAGAAGTATCACTGGTTCTGTTATATGCCCGGTGTATAGCACAGATACACGACACCTCGGTGTATTGTCCCATCTGAAATAGTGTTAATATTATATTGGTCATACGGGCGGAACTAACCACGGGAAGTCGTGATAGCGCAGTGGATGCGCGTTCGCTTCATGTCCGGAGTTCGAGCCCCGCTGGAGCCGTTACGATTGTGCCCTTAGGCAAGGCATTTAAATTCCACGTTGCCTCTTCCCTCTCCCTCGTGGCGATGGATTCCATCAGGAATGAGGTCTCGAGAGTGATTAATATAAGTTGTAACAATTTGTTTCGCAATCGAGCTAAAATAAATTTGTATAAACTAACCACGGGGTTTGGGGTGCATGTACTATAGATCTCTTTGTTTTTTATTCTTGATACAGCAGCGAACTCTTCTTTTTATTCAATTCATTTTCGTTAATAATCCTTATATGTTATAATAGTTAACAAGTATTTATCACGAAGCTTAATTGTATATATATGGTATATTTCTACATCAGATCATACATAACAGAAATTGTTCATCAAACATTGTTAATTCAGTTTGAAGTCACGACGGGAAGGGCTGTAAGTAATGTCGTCATAACTTGTAACCAAACCCATTTGCTTTTCCCCCAGATTAAAGCGTACACAGCACTATTAATAAACCCGAATTTAATTACTTATCGTTTTCTACGTATTTCATTGTGTGTATAATAATTGTAATGTAATGTCACTCACCTCGTCCCTTCATGTATATTATCTGCTATTTCAGGTACAAATACCCGGATGTGTGGTCACGTGATTCCAACCGGAAACTATATCACGTCTGGGAATAAACTGACAGTCGTCTTCCAAAGTGACGTATACAAACAAAACAACGGCTTCGAAATCGTCTTTACTGCATTTCACAAATGTAACAATCTATTTGCTGGAGAAAATGTATTTATTGTTGGTACAAAATAATACTAGTAATCGACAGCCGGATACGTGTCTGACCTATGGACACCACCACACTGGTTATGGTGTAGTCCAACACGGTAACGTTATTATTGCAGCATTAACATTCTGGGGACGAAATGTCAGGGGAGGTAACTAGAGCCACAGAATAGTGCTAGTTCTGTTGCAGCTCGAACTGGCAACCCCTCGGTTACTAGGCAGACACAGTATCCCGTGACTACACCACGATGTCGGCTCCATATATTGCGTAGTTGGACGTCACGCTTTATTAATTAATTGAAAACATAATAAAAAGGTCGCCAACGTCAGGTTTTAAATAAATGTATGTAGATCTATATGAATTTAAAAAAAGGTTCCAAATACTTCGATTTGGCGTCGTCCGTCCGTGTGGTGCATGCGTGTTTTTCGACCGGCCTGGTCAGTAATACCAGATGTATCACTATGTCCGTCTATCTCCAGTTTGGACAACAATTCATCGACTTTGCTTGTCAAATATGTCGTGCAATTTCATTAGAATTGTGTAGTACATAAATGATGATATAATGACACAATTCTAATGAAATTCCATGACATATTTCCAGAGTTTTCAATTTCGAATAAGAAAAATCATTATTTAAGAATTGTCGCAATTATTTCAAGTATACTACTGTCCTGTAGTATACTTGACATATACTAGAAAACGCAAGTGTGTTTTTACATGAAAAACAATAACTATATAAATACAGTTTTAAACATTTTGGAATATTTTTAGTTGTTCAGTTTGTATTTTATAAAGATGTGATATATCTTTGATGGAATCCTTCGTATTTCGTTTTCATGTGATAATAATCATATAATGTAGGTGCGTGTTTTCTATGTCCTCTAGTATATATTGTAGGTGTTCGTTTTCTATGTCCTGTAGTATATATTGTAGGTGTTCGTTTTCTATGTCCTGTAGTATATAGTATAGGTGTGTTTTCTATGTCCTCTAGTATATTTATCTTTTATAACGTCTATTTTACCCAGCATGCAGTTTCTTTACATATCATAGTGGTTTTCAGCGAAGTCGTGTTTCGTGGACGAGCTACGATGTGGCAATGGTCGTTGCATAGATTTCTCACTGCGGTGCAACAATTTCAACAATTGTGGTGACAGTAGTGATGAATGTGAGGTAAATGTCTCCCAACGTATAGTGATGAATGTGAGGTAAATGTCTCCCAACATTCAGTGATGAATGTGAGGTAAATGTCTCCCAACGTATAGTGATGAATGTGAGGTAAATGTCTCCCAACATTCAGTGATGAATGTGAGGTAAATGTCTCCCAACATTCAGTGATGAATGTGAGGTAAATGTCTCCCAACATTCAGTGATGAATGTGAGGTAAATGTCTCCCAACGTTCAGTGATGAATGAGGTAAATGTCTCCCAATGTATAGTGATGAATGTGAGGTAAATGTCTCCCAACATTCAGTGATGAATGTGAGGTAAATGTCTCCCAACGTATAGTGATGAATGTGAGGTAAATGTCTCAACATTCAGTGATGAATGTGAGGTAAATGTCTCCCAACATTCAGTGATGAATGTGAGGTAAATGTCTCCCAACATTCAGTGATGAATGTGAGGTAAATGTCTCCCAACATTCAGTGATGAATGTGAGGTAAATGTCTCCCAACATTCAGTGATGAATGCGAGGTAAATGTCTCCCAACGTTCAGTGATGAATGTGAGGTAAATGTCTCCCAATGTTCAGTGATGAATGTGAGGTAAATGTCTCCCAATGTTCAGTGATGAATGTGAGGTAAATGTCTCCCAATGTTCAGTGATGATGTGAGGTAAATGTCTCCCAACATTCAGTGATGAATGTGAGGTAAATGTCTCCCAACATTCAGTGATGAATGTGAGGTAAATGTCTCCCAACATTCAGTGATGAATGTGAGGTAAATGTCTCCCAACATTCAGTGATGAATGTGAGGTAAATGTCTCCCAATGTTCAGTGATGAATGTGAGGTAAATGTCTCCCAACGTTCAGTGATGAATGTGAGGTAAATGTCTCCCAATGTTCAGTGATGAATGTGAGGTAAATGTCTCCCAACATTCAGTGATGAATGTGAGGTAAATGTCTCCCAACATTCAGTGATGAATGTGAGGTAAATGTCTCCCAACATTCAGTGATGAATGTGAGGTAAATGTCTCCCAACTTTCAGTGATGAATGTGAGGTAAATGTCTCCCAATGTTCAGTGATGAATGTGAGGTAAATGTCTCCCAACATTCAGTGATGAATGTGAGGTAAATGTCTCCCAATGTTCAGTGATGAATGTGAGGTAAATGTCTCCCAACATTCAGTGATGAATGTGAGGTAAATGTCTCCCAACAGTCAGTGATGAATGCGAAGGTAAATGTCTCCCAACATTCAGTGATGAATGCAAAGGTAAATGTCTCCCAACGTTCAGTGATGAATGCGAAGGTAAATGTCTCCCAACGTTCAGTGATGAATGTGAGGTAAATGTCTCCCAATGTTCAGTGATGAATGTGAGGTAAATGTCTCCCAACATTCAGTGATGAATGTGAGGTAAATGTCTCCCAACATTCAGTGATGAATGTGAGGTAAATGTCTCCCAACAGTCAGTGATGAATGCGAAGGTAAATGTCTCCCAACATTCAGTGATGAATGCAAAGGTAAATGTCTCCCAACGTTCAGTGATGAATGCGAAGGTAAATGTCTCCCAACGTTCAGTGATGAATGTGAGGTAAATGTCTCCCAATGTTCAGTGATGAATGTGAGGTAAATGTCTCCCAACATTCAGTGATGAATGTGAGGTAAATGTCTCCCAACATTCAGTGATGAATGTGAGGTAAATGTCTCCCAACATTCAGTGATGAATGTGAGGTAAATGTCTCCCAACATTCAGTGATGAATGCAAAGGTAAATGTCTCCCAACGTTCAGTGATGAATGCGAAGGTAAATGTCTCCCAACGTTCAGTGATGAATGTGAGGTAAATGTCTCCCAATGTTCAGTGATGAATGTGAGGTAAATGTCTCCCAACATTCAGTGATGAATGTGAGGTAAATGTCTCCCAACATTAGGTGATGAATGTGAGGTAAATGCCTCCCAACATTCAGTGATGAATGTGAGGTAAATGTCTCCCAATGTTCAGTGATGAATGTGAGGTAAATGTCTCCCAACATTCAGTGATGAATGTGAGGTAAATGTCTCCCAATGTTCAGTGATGAATGCGAAGGTAAATGTCTCCCAACATTCAGTGATGAATGTGAGGTAAATGTCTCCCATCGTATAGTGATGAATGTGAGGTAAATGTCTCCCAACATTCAGTGATGAATGTGAGGTAAATGTCTCCCAACGTTCAGTGATGAATGAGGTAAATGTATCCCAATGTATAGTGATGAATGTGAGGTAAATGTCTCCCAACATTCAGTGATGAATGTGAGGTAAATGTCTCCCAACGTATAGTGATGAATGTGAGGTAAATGTCTCCCAACATTCAGTGATGAATGTGAGGTAAATGTCTCCCAACATTCAGTGATGAATGTGAGGTAAATGTCTCCCAACGTATAGTGATGAATGTGAGGTAAATGTCTCCCAACATTCAGTGATGAATGTGAGGTAAATGTCTCCCAACATTCAGTGATGAATGCGAGGTAAATGTCTCCCAACGTTCAGTGATGAATGCGAGGTAAATGTCTCCCAATGTTCAGTGGTGAATGTGAGGTAAATGTCTCCCAATGTTCAGTGATGAATGTGAGGTAAATGTCTCCCAACATTCAGTGATGAATGTGAGGTAAATGTCTCCCAACATTCAGTGATGAATGTGAGGTAAATGTCTCCCAACATTCAGTGATGAATGTGAGGTAAATGTCTCCCAACATTCAGTGATGAATGTGAGGTAAATGTCTCCCAACATTCAGTGATGAATGTGAGGTAAATGTCTCCCAATGTTGAGTGATGAATGCGAAGGTAAATGTCTCCCAACATTCAGTGATGAATGCGAAGGTAAATGTCTCCCAACAGTCAGTGATGAATGCAAAGGTAAATGTCTCCCAACGTTCAGTGATGAATGCGAAGGTAAATGTCTCCCAACGTTCAGTGATGAATGTGAGGTAAATGTCTCCCAATGTTCAGTGATGAATGCGAAGGTAAATGTCTCCCAACATTCAGTGATGAATGTGAGGTAAATGTCTCCCAACAGTCAGTGATGAATGCGAAGGTAAATGTCTCCCAACATTCAGTGATGAATGCAAAGGTAAATGTCTCCCAACGTTCAGTGATGAATGCGAAGGTAAATGTCTCCGAACATTCAGTGATGAAAATGTCTCCCAATGTTCAGTGATGAATGTGAGGTAAATGTCTCCCAACATTCAGTGATGAATGCGAAGGTAAATGTCTCCCAACGTTCAGTGATGAATGCGAAGGTAAATGTCTCCCAACATTAAGTGATGAATGTGAGGTAAATGTCTCCCAATGTTCAGTGATGAATGTGAGGTAAATGTCTCCCAATGTTCAGTGATGAATGTGAGGTAAATGTCTCCCAACATTCAGTGATGAATGTGAGGTAAATGTCTCCCAATGTTCAGTGATGAATGCGAAGGTAAATGTCTCCCAACATTCAGTGATGAATGTGAGGTAAATGTCTCCCAACAGTCAGTGATGAATGTGAGGTAAATGTCTCCCAATGTTCAGTGATGAATGTGAGGTAAATGTCTCCCAACATTCAGTGATGAATGTGAGGTAAATGTCTCCCAACAGTCAGTGATGAATGCGAAGGTAAATGTCTCCCAACGTTCAGTGATGAATGCGAAGGTAAATGTCTCCCAACATTCAGTGATGAATGTGAGGTAAATGTCTCCCAACGTTCAGTGATGAATGTGAGGTAAATGTCTCCCAATGTTCAGTGATGAATGTGAGGTAAATGTCTCCCAACATTCAGTGATGAATGTGAGGTAAATGTCTCCCAATGTTCAGTGATGAATGCGAAGGTAAATGTCTCCCAACATTCAGTGATGAATGTGAGGTAAATGTCTCCCAACAGTCAGTGATGAATGCGAAGGTAAATGTCTCCCAACGTTCAGTGATGAATGCGAAGGTAAATGTCTCCCAACGTTCAGTGATGAATGCGAAGGTAAATGTCTCCCAACGTTCAGTGATGAATGCGAAGGTAAATGTCTCCCAACGTTCAGTGATGAATGCGAAGGTAAATGTCTCCCAACGTTCAGTGATGAATGTGAAGGTAAATGTCTCCCAACGTTCAGTGATGAATGCGAAGGTAAATGTCTCCCAACGTTCAGTGATGAATGCGAAGGTAAATGTCTCCCAACAGTCAGTGATGAATGCGAAGGTAAATGTCTCCCAATGTTCAGTGATGAATGCGAAGGTAAATGTCTCCCAACGTTCAGTGATGAATGCGAGGTAAATGTCTCCCAACATGTAGCGTACTGTTTTGTTTGTTTTTTAGTTTAGTGAAATGCAATGCAACATTTCACCAGTGTACAGTTATATATATGTATGCACATTTAGATTAGCATAACCCTCTCTTTGTGTGTGTGTGTGTGTTTACGTTTATTTATCGTCGCTACCGGTTGCCCATATGAGCGACGCTTCTTAAAGAGATTAGTCATTTTAGATTTTTGGAGGATAGTGCAATGATACAGACAGAGACCCATTCCAGAGTCTCCTCTGGTTCTTTTACGTGCACAGTGTAAAGCACCGACACGAGACCTCGGTTTAATGTCCCATCTGAAAGACTGTTACTTTTATTAGGGTCAGACGGGGGATCGAACCTGCGATCCCTGGATTACCAGTCCAGCGTGTTAACCACTGGACTACTAGTTCATATGGCGACTCGCCCGCTGGTATTGGCGGAGCACGAATCATGTGTGTCAGTATTTCAGCTTGGATTTTATGATGGAGCAAGAAGTAGTTGTTCTCTTGTGTATAATATATTTTACGGCAGGTCGATGCAGAAGTGATTGTCGCAATCATACTGAGCGTGTTTCTTCTGACGGTTGTTGGTGTTGGGGCGCTTCAACTCTACAAGAAACGGAAGAGGAAGCATTCCTACAAAGTAAGTTTTATAGGCATACACACGGTTCTATAGGCATACACACGGTTCTATATAGGCATACACACGGTTCTATAGGCATACACACGGTTCTGTAGGCATGCACACGGTTCTATATAGGCATACACACGGTTCTATAGGCATGCACACGGTTCTATAGGCATGCACACGGTTCTATATAGGCATACACACGGTTCTATAGGCATACACACGGTTCTATAGGCATATACACATTTCTATTGGTCTGCACACGGTCCAATGGGCCTGCACACGGTTCTATAGGCATACACACGGTTCTATAGGCATGTACACGGTTCTGTAGGCATACACACGGTCCTATAGGCATACACACGGTTTTATTGGTATACCCACGGTTCTATAGGCATGCACACGGTTCTATGGGCATACACACGGTTCTATAGGCATACACACGGTCCAATGGGCATACACAAGGTTCTATAGGCATACACACAGTCCTATGGGCATACACACGGTTCTATAGGCATACACACGGTCCTATGGGCATACACAAGGTTCTATGTGCATACACAAGGTTCTATGGGCATACACACGGTTCTATAGGCATACACACGGTTCTATTGGCATACACACGGTTCTATTGGCATACACACGGTTCTATGTGCATACACACGGTTCTATGTGCATACACACGGTTCTATTGGCCTACACACGGTTCTATTGGCATACACACGGTTCTATGGGCATACACACGGTTCTATGTGCATACACACGGTTCTATTGGCATACACACGGTTCTATGTGCATACACACGGTTCTATTGGCATACACACGGTTCTATGGGCATACACACGGTTCTATTGGCATACACACGGTTCTATGGGCATACACACGGTTCTATTGGCATACACACGGTTCTATGGGCATACATACGGTTCTATTGGCATACACACGGTTCTATGGGCATACACACGGTTCTATTGGCATACACACGGTTCTATGTGCATACACACGGTTCTATGTGCATACACACGGTTCTATGGGCATACACACGGTTCTATGGGCATACACAAGGTTCTATAGGTCTGCACACAGTTTTATCGGCATACACAAGGTTCTATAGGCATATTCACAGTTCTATAGGCATATACACAGTTCTATTGGCATGCACACGGTTCTATAGGTCTGCACAGTTTTATAGGCATACACACGGTTCTATAGGCATGCACAAGGTTATATAGGCCTGCACACGATTCTATAGGCATACACACAGTTATATTGGCATACACACGGTTCTATAGGTCTGCACACAGTTTTATAGGCATACACACGGTTCTATAGGTCTGCACACCGTTTTATAGGCATACACACGATTCTATAGGTCTGCACATAGTTTTATAGGCATACACAATGTTCTATAGGTATACACACGGTTCTATAGGCATACACAAGGTTCTATAGGCATACACAAGGTTCTATAGGCATACACAAGGTTCTGTAGGCATACACAAGGTTCTATAGGCATACACACGGTTCTATAGGCACACACAGTCCTATAGGCACAAACAGTTTTATAGGCACACACACAGTTGTATAGGCACACACACAGTTGTATAGGCACACACACAGTTCTATAGGCATATACAAGGTTATATACACACGTTTCCTAGCAAATACAACTCGTCTGACCATTCTCTACACAGCGCAATAGCTACACCCCCTCCCCTCATCCAATAAAAGGTTGCACAAATAACACTGAAAGGCAACACTCAAATGTGCTACAACCTCCTGTCACTGCTTCTATACAGTACAAATGTACTAGAACCTCCTGTCACTGCTTCTATATAGTACAAATGTGCTACAACCTCCTGTCACTGCTTCTATACAGTACAAATGTACTACAACCTCCTGTCACTGCTTCTATACAGTACAAATGTACTACAACCTCCTGTCACTGCTTCTATACAGTACAAATGTACTACAACCTCCTGTCACTGCTTCTATACAGTACAAATGTACTACAACCTCCTGTCACTGCTTCTATACAGTACAAATGTACTACAACCTCCTGTCACTGCTTCTATACAGTACAAATGTACTACAACCTCCTGTCACTGCTTCTATACAGTACAAATGTGCTACAACCTCCTGTCACTGCTTCTATACAGTACAAATGTGCTACAACCTCCTGTCACTGCTTCTATACAGTACAAATGTACTACAACCTCCTGTCACTGCTTCTATACAGTACAAATGTACTAGAACCTCCTGTCACTGCTTCTATACAGTACAAATGTACTAAAACCTCCTGTCACTGCTTCTATACAGTACAAATGTACTACAACCTCCTGTCACTGCTTATATACAGTACAAATGTGCTACAACCTCCTGTCACTGCTTCTATACAGTGCAAATGTACTAGAACCTCCTGTCACTGCTTCTATACAGTACAAATGTACTACAACCTCCTGTCACTGCTTCTATACAGTA
>JABXNX010001819.1:0-11365 GCA_014843695.1 Archivesica marissinica | reverse complement strand
ATTCCTGCAGCACTCCCTCCAGCTATGATGGTATCCGCATTCCTGCAGCACTCCCTCCTGCTATGATGGTATCCGCATTCCTGCAGCACTCCCTCCAGCTATGATGGTATCCGCATTCCTGCAGCACTCCCTCCAGCTATGATGGTATCCGCATTCCTGCAGCACTCCCTCCAGCTATGATGGTATCCGCATTCCTGCAGCACTCCCTCCAGCTATGATGGTATCCGCATTCCTGCAGCACTCCCTCCAGCTATGGTGGTATCCGCATTCCTGCAGCACTCCCTCCAGCTATGCTCTTGACAGTACTTCCCCTGTTTGATGTGATGGCCTGAGGTGATGAACCCTTCAGACAAACAACATTGGTAGGGGTATGTTCCACTACCAGCCCTGTCTCCTCTATGTTTCATATGTTTTCTGGCTTGTTACATGTTTGTCCAGAACTTGCTACAACTGGCTAAAATAGGCATCAAGAACAGCCTTAGATGTACATTTGGCTCTCATAACGAACAACTTCTGTGGTTTTGCTAATGTTAGTTCTGGATTGAGCCGTTTAAATCCGTTATACCACGACTGTGCAAAGGAAGGCTCATCCGGCGTCTTTCAATTCAGATTGATGACATAGTCTGTGGGCAGGTTAAGAAACTCCTTCCTGGAATAGCCGTAGCCTATGCCAGACATGTAAGTCACATGGTCCAGAAGCTTGGTCTCCTCTTTCTGATAAAATGTAAGCATAGGCCCATGGTTGATTGTGGTTCCATCAACCCCTGGGGCAGGCTGCAAGGCCAATGTCCGATCCCTTAATATACTCTCAGGCAGTTTGGCTGCTTTTGAAACAGATATGCTTGTAGCCTTTATCTCTTCATATGCAGTCTGGATTAGCTTAGTGTCAAACTGTCTTCTTTTATGTTTAGCAATTGTAGGAAATTGCAAGAAGAAAAACATTTTGCATTACAAACTGATTTTACCAAATGTCAGAAGTTTATACCAGGCAATCATGTGACGTCAAATGAGAGGAGTCACGTGACAAATGTCAAAGCAGCCGACACCTAACAAAGTCATTGACATTCACCTAAATATCGACTACAGGAATGAAAAAGTACGAGACAGGGGCGTAGCTTGGCTGGAATCGATGTGTAGGCCAACTTAAAACTTAAGACGGGAGGGAGGTCCGTGGGTCGTCCTCAGGAAAACTATTTATAGCGTATATAATTTAATCCTGGCCTCCCGATTTTTGTTGCAGATTTGGCATTTTTATTTCCTCGATTATTCGGGGGAAAGTATAGACTACACGGCCTATAGGAAGCTACGTCAATGCGAGAGTAATGAAAAAGACAAGTTTTGAATAAATAATGATAAACTTACCCGTAGAAATGACATTGCAATGCTAGTTGTGAAGCTCCGCTGAAAATAGCAAATAGTAAGCACAACATGCGCATGTGCTGTTCATTTGGATTTATTCTGATATCACCGCTTATTAGAATTCACCAATATTAGGGTCACTGGGATATACCTAACATCAATGTAACATCAGTCTATAGTCGTATATCTAACATCAATGTAGCATCAGTATATAGTCGTATATCTAACATCAATGTAGCATCAGTCTATAGTCGTATATCTAACATCAATGTAACATCAGTCTATAGTCGTATATCTAACATCAATGTAACATCAGTCTATAGTCGTATATCTAACATCAATGTAGCATCAGTCTATAGTCGTATATCTAACATCAATGTAGCATCAGTCTATAGTCGTATATCTAACATCAATGTAACATCAGTCTATAGTCGTATATCTAACATCAATGTAACATCAGTCTATAGTCGTATATCTAACATCAATGTAGCATCAGTCTATAGTCGTATATCTAACATCAATGTAGCATCAGTCTATAGTCGTATATCTAACATCAATGTAGCATCAGTCTATAGTCGTATATCTAACATCAATGTAGCATCAGTCTATAGTCGTATATCTAACATCAATGTAGCATCAGTCTATAGTCGTATATCTAACATCAATGTAGCATCAGTCTATAGTCGTATATCTAACATCAATGTAACATCTCTATAGTCGTATATCTAACATCAATGTAGCATCAGTCTATAGTCGTATATCTAACATCAATACATAGTCGTATATCTAACATCAATACATAGTCGTATATCTAACATCAATACATAGTCGTATATCTAACATCAATACATAGTCGTATATCTAACATCAATACATAGTCGTATATCTAACATCAATGTAGCATCAGTCTATAGTCGTATATCTAACATCAATACATAGTCGTATATCTAACATCAATGTAGCATCAGTCTATAGTCGTATATCTAACATCAATACATAGTCGTATATCTAACATCAATACATAGTCGTATATCTAACATCAATGTAGCATCAGTCTATAGTCGTATATCTAACATCAATACATAGTCGTATATCTAACATCAATACATAGTCGTATATCTAACATCAATACATAGTCGTATATCTAACATCAATCTACATGATGTGTATTGCTAGACAATACAATTCTTGAACTCCCGTTCACTGACCTCATGAACTACCACCTGAAGTACAAGGATTCAAGTGGTACAGTTACATATCTATATGATCAAAAGTATATCAACTGCCACTTGCTGTGATACACTATTATAGGAACAGAATGAAACCACACTACACAGTGCAACTCAACACAACTTTATTACGTCCATAGCGATGTCGAGACAAGCTTTACAAACTTATAGTAATCACCTGGCGACCATGAAAGCGTATATGTGGCCATGTGTGTGGGAGGAAACCGGATTACACGGAGAAAACCCACATATTGCGATGAGTGTGCCATCTCACATAGTATGTTTTTGTTAAAATAGCATAGTAGTTCTTATTACGTATTGGCGTTTACAATTGAATTGTGTCATGGGTTAACAGGCAGTTTGATTTCACAGACACAAGTACATAATATGTATATACGTTGATACAGGTTATGAAGAAAGAAAACATGCAAAATGCAAAGCAGAATTTGATACATATAACAATAGCGTTTGACCCAATTCATCATCCCGTAAAATTCGAGATATATTATATTACACACATATTGTATATTTCGTGCCATGTTTGATGGTTTATATTATTATATGATTGTCTATATTATGTTGTAGACATTGTGCCATGTATGATTGTCTATATTATGTTATAGATATCGTGCCATGTAGGTTGGTCTATATTATGTTGTAGACATCGTGCCTTGTAGGTTGGTCTATATTATGTTGTAGACATTGTGCCATGTAAGTTGGTCTATATTGTGTTGTAGACATTGTGCCATGTAGGATGGTCTATATTGTGTTGTAGACATTGTGCCATGTAAGTTGGTCTATATTGTGTTGTAGACATTGTGCCATGTAGGATGGTCTATATTATGTTGTAGACATTGTGCCATGTAAGTTGGTCTATATTATGTTGTAGACATAGTGCTATGTAGGATGGTCTATATTGTGTTGTAGACATTGTGCTATGTAGGATGGTCTATATTGTGTTGTAGACATTGTGCCATGTAAGTTGGTCTATATTATGTTGTAGACATTGTGCCATGTAGGATGGTCTATATTGTGTTGTAGACATTGTGCTATGTAGGATGGTCTATATTGTGTTGTAGACATTGTGCCATGTAAGTTGGTCTATATTATGTTGTAGACATTGTGCCATGTAGGATGGTCTATATTGTGTTGTAGACATCGTGCTATGTAGGATGGTCTATATTGTGTTGTAGACATTGTGCCATGTAGGATGGTCTATATTATGTTGTAGACATTGTGCCATGTAAGTTGGTCTATATTATGTTGTAGACATCGTGCTATGTATGATTGTCTATATTATGTTGTAGATATCGTGCCATGTAGGTTGGTCTATATTATGTTGTAGACATCGTGCCTAGTAGGTTGGTCTATATTATGTTGTAGACATTGTGCCATGTAAGTTGGTCTATATTGTGTTGTAGACATTGTGCCATGTAGGATGGTCTATATTGTGTTGTAGACATTGTGCCATGTAAGTTGGTCTATATTGTGTTGTAGACATTGTGCCATGTAGGATGGTCTATATTATATTGTAGACATTGTGCCATGTAAGTTGGTCTATATTATGTTGTAGACATCGTGCTATGTAGGATGGTCTATATTATGTTGTAGACATTGTGCTATGTAGGATGGTCTATATTGTGTTGTAGTCATTGTGCCATGTAGGATGGTATATATTGTGTTGTAGACATTGTGCTATGTAGGATGGTCTATATTGAGTTGTAGGCATTGTGCCATGTAGGATGGTCTATACTATGTTGTAGACATTGTGCCATGTAGGATTGTCTATATTATGTTGTAGTCATTGTCCCATGCAGGATTGTCTATGTTATGTTGTGGGCATCGTGCCATGTGGGATTGTCTATATTATGTTGTAGACATTTTGCTATGTAGGATGGTCTATATTATGTTGTAGACATTGTGCTATGTAGGATGGTCTATATTATGTTGTAGACATTGTGCCATGTGGGATTGTCTATATTATGTTGTAGACATTGTGCTATGTAGGATGGTCTATATTATGTTGTAGACATTGTGCTATGTAGGATGGTCTATATTATGTTGTAGACATTGTGCTATGTAGGATGGTCTATATTATGTTGTAGACATTGTGCTATGTAGGATGGTCTATATTATGTTGTAGACATCGTGCCTTGTATGTTGGTCTATATTATGTTGTAGACATTGTGCCATGTAGGATGGTCTATATTATGTTGTAGACATTGTGCTATGTAGGATGGTCTATATTATGTTGTAGACATTGTACTATGTAGGATGGTCTATATTATGTTGTAGACATTGTGCTATGTAGGATGGTCTATATTATGTTGTAGACATCGTGCCTTGTATGTTGGTCTATATTATGTTGTAGTCATTGTCCCATGCATGATTGTCTATGTTATGTTGTGGGCATCGTGCCATGTGGGATTGTCTATATTATGTTGTAGACTGTGCGCCATGTAGGATGGTCTATATTATGTTGTAGACATCGTGCCATGTAGGATGGTCTATATTATGTTGTGGGCATCGTGCCATGTGGGATGGTCTATATTATGTTGTAGACATTGTGCCATGTAGGATGGTCTATATTATGTTGTAGACATTGTGCCATGTAGGATTGTCTATATTATGTTGTGGGCATCGTGCCATGTGGGATGGTATATATTATGTTGTAGACATTGTGCCATGTAGGATGGTCTATATTATGTTGTAGACATTGTGCCATGTAGGATGGTCTATATTATGTTGTAGACATCGTGCTATGTAGGATGGTCTATAGTATGTTGTAGACATCGTGCCTTGTAGGTTGGTCTATATTATGTTGTAGACATTGTGCCATGTAGGATGGTCTATATTATGTTGTAGACATTGTGCCATGTAGGATGGTCTATATTATGTTGTAGTCATTGTCCCATGCATGATTGTCTATGTTATGTTGTGGGCATCGTGCCATGTGGGATTGTCTATATTATGTTGTAGACTGTGCGCCATGTAGGATGGTCTATATTATGTTGTAGACATCGTGCCATGTAGGATGGTCTATATTATGTTGTGGGCATCGTGCCATGTGGGATGGTCTATATTATGTTGTAGACATTGTGCCATGTAGGATGGTCTATATTATGTTGTAGACATTGTGCCATGTAGGATTGTCTATATTATGTTGTGGGCATCGTGCCATGTGGGATGGTATATATTATGTTGTAGACATTGTGCCATGTAGGATGGTCTATATTATGTTGTAGACATTGTGCCATGTAGGATGGTCTATATTATGTTGTAGACATCGTGCTATGTAGGATGGTCTATAGTATGTTGTAGACATCGTGCCTTGTAGGTTGGTCTATATTATGTTGTAGACATTGTGCCATGTAGGATGGTCTATATTATGTTGTAGACATTGTGCCATGTAGGATGGTCTATATTATGTTGTAGACATCGTGCTATGTAGGATGGTCTATATTATGTTGTAGACATTGTGCCATGTAGGATGATCTATATTATGTTGTAGACATTGTGCCATGTAGGATTGTCTATATTATGTTGTAGACATTGTGCCATGTTGGATGGTCTATATTATGTTGTAGACATTGTGCCATGTAGGATGGTCTATATTATGTTGTAGACATCGTGCTATGTAGGATGGTCTATATTATGTTTTAGACATCGTGCCATGTAGATTGGTCTATATTATGTTGTTGACATTGTGCCATGTAAGTTGGTCTATATTATGTTGTAGACAATATGCCATGTAGGATGGTCCATTTGTGTTGTAAACATTGTGCCATGTAGGATGGTCTATATTGTGTTGTAGACATTGTGCCATGTAGGATGGTCTATATTGTGTTGTAGACATTGAGCACTGTCGGATGGTCTATATTATGTTGTAGACATTGTGCCATGTATGATTGCCTTATTATGTTGTAGACATTGTGCCATGTAGGATGGTCTATATAATGTTGTGGACATTGTGCCCTGTAGGATGGTCTATATTATGTTGTGGACATTGTGAAATGTAGTATGGTCTATTTTATGTTGTTGACATTGTGCAATGTAGGATGGTCTATATTATGTTGTTGACATTGTGCAATGTAGGATTGTCTATATTATGTTGTAGACATTGTGCAATGTAGGATGGTGGTATATTATGTTGTAGACATTGTGCAATGTAGGATGGTCTATATTATGTTGTTGACATTGTGCAATGTAGGATTGTCTATATTATGTTGTGGGCATCGTGTCATGTAGGATTGTCTATATTATGTTGTGGGCATCGTGTCATGTAGGATTGTCCATATTATTGTGTGGGCATCGTGCCATGTAGGATGGTCTATATTATGTTGTGGACATCGTGCCATGTAGGATTGTCTATATTATGTTGTGGACATTGTGCCATGTATGATGATCTATATTATGTTGTGGACATTGTGCCATGTAGGATTGTCTGTATTATGTTGTAGACATTGTGTCATGTAGGATTGTCTACATTATGTTGTAGACATTGTGCAATGTATGACTGTCTATATTATGTTGTAGACATTGTGTCATGTAGTTTTGTCTATATTATGTTGTAGTCATTGTGCCATGTCCGATGGTCTATATTATGTTGTAGACATTGTGCAATGTATGATTGTCTATATTATGTTGTGGACATCGTGCCATGTAGGATGGTCTATATTATGTTGTAGACATTGTGCCATGTAAGATGGTCTATATTATGTTGTGGGCATCGTGCCATGTAAGATGGTCTATATTATGTTGTGGGCATCGTGCCATGTGGGATGGTCTATATTATGTTGTAGACATTGTGCCATGTAGGATGGTCTATATTATGTTGTAGACATTGTGCCATGTAGGATGGTCTATATTATGTTGTTGACATTGTGCAATGTAGGATGGTCTATATTATGTTGTTGACATTGTGCAATGTAGGATGGTCTATATTATGTTGTTGACATTGTGCAATGTAGGATTGTCTATATTATGTTGTAGACATTGTGCACTGTAGGATGGTCTATATTATGTTGTAGACATTGTGCTATGTAGGATGGTCTATATTATGTTGTAGACATTGTGCCATGTGGGATTGTCTATATTATGTTGTAGACATTGTGCTATGTAGGATGGTCTATATTATGTTGTAGACATTGTGCTATGTAGGATGGCCTATATCATGTTGTAGACATTGTGCTATGTAGGATGGTCTATATTATGTTGTAGACATGGTGCCTTGTATGTTGGTCTATATTATGTTGTCGACATTGTGCCATGTAGGATGGTCTATATTATGTTGTAGACATTGTGCCATGTAGGATGGTCTATATTATGTTGTAGACATCGTGCTATGTAGGATGGTCTATATTATGTTGTAGACATTGTGCCATGTAGGATGATCTATATTATGTTGTAGACATTGTGCCATGTAGGATTGTCTATATTATGTTGTAGACATTGTGCCATGTTGGATGGTCTATATTATGTTGTAGACATTGTGCCATGTAGGATTGTCTATATTATGTTGTAGACATCGTGCTATGTAGGATGGTCTATATTATGTTTTAGACATCGTGCCATGTAGATTGGTCTATATTATGTTGTTGACATTGTGCCATGTAAGTTGGTCTATATTATGTTGTAGACAATATGCCATGTAGGATGGTCCATTTGTGTTGTAAACATTGTGCCATGTAGGATGGTCTATATTGTGTTGTAGACATTGTGCCATGTAGGATGGTCTATATTGTGTTGTAGACATTGAGCACTGTCGGATGGTCTATATTATGTTGTAGACATTGTGCCATGTATGATTGCCTTATTATGTTGTAGACATTGTGCCATGTAGGATGGTCTATATAATGTTGTGGACATTGTGCCCTGTAGGATGGTCTATATTATGTTGTGGACATTGTGAAATGTAGTATGGTCTATTTTATGTTGTTGACATTGTGCAATGTAGGATGGTCTATATTATGTTGTTGACATTGTGCAATGTAGGATTGTCTATATTATGTTGTAGACATTGTGCAATGTAGGATGGTGGTATATTATGTTGTAGACATTGTGCAATGTAGGATGGTCTATATTATGTTGTTGACATTGTGCAATGTAGGATTGTCTATATTATGTTGTGGGCATCGTGTCATGTAGGATTGTCTATATTATGTTGTGGGCATCGTGTCATGTAGGATTGTCCATATTATTGTGTGGGCATCGTGCCATGTAGGATGGTCTATATTATGTTGTGGACATCGTGCCATGTAGGATTGTCTATATTATGTTGTGGACATTGTGCCATGTATGATGATCTATATTATGTTGTGGACATTGTGCCATGTAGGATTGTCTGTATTATGTTGTAGACATTGTGTCATGTAGGATTGTCTACATTATGTTGTAGACATTGTGCAATGTATGACTGTCTATATTATGTTGTAGACATTGTGTCATGTAGTTTTGTCTATATTATGTTGTAGTCATTGTGCCATGTCCGATGGTCTATATTATGTTGTAGACATTGTGCAATGTATGATTGTCTATATTATGTTGTGGACATCGTGCCATGTAGGATGGTCTATATTATGTTGTAGACATTGTGCCATGTAAGATGGTCTATATTATGTTGTGGGCATCGTGCCATGTAAGATGGTCTATATTATGTTGTGGGCATCGTGCCATGTGGGATGGTCTATATTATGTTGTAGACATTGTGCCATGTAGGATGGTCTATATTATGTTGTAGACATTGTGCCATGTAGGATGGTCTATATTATGTTGTTGACATTGTGAAATGTAGTATGGTCTATATTATGTTGGTGACATTGTGCAATGTAGGATGGTCTATATTATGTTGTTGACATTGTGCAATGTAGGATTGTCTATATTATGTTGTAGACATTGTGCACTGTAGGATGGTCTATATTATGTTGTAGACATTGTGCTATGTAGGATGGTCTATATTATGTTGTAGACATTGTGCCATGTAGGATTGTCTATATTATGTTGTAGACATTGTGCCATGTAGGATGGTCTATATTATGTTGTAGACATTGTGCTATGTAGGATGGTCTATATTATGTTGTAGACATTGTGCTATGTAGGATGGTCTATATTATGTTGTAGACATTGTGCCATGTAGGATGGTCTATATTATGTTGTAGACATTGTGCCATGTAGGATGGTCTATATTATGTTGTAGACATTGTGCCATGTAGGATGGTCTATATTATGTTGTAGACATTGTGCTATGTAGGATGGTCTATATTATGTTGTAGTCATTGTGCCATGTAGGATGGTCTATATTATGTTGTAGACATTGTGCCATGTAGGATTGTCTATATTATGTTGTAGACATTGTGCCATGTAGGATGGTCTATATTATGTTGTAGACATTGTGCCATGTAGGATGGTATATATTATGTTGTGGGCATCGTGCCATGTGGGATGTTCTATATTATGTTGTAGACATTGTGCCATGTAGGATGGTCTATATTATGTTGTAGACATTGTGCCATGTAGGATTGTCTATATTATGTTGTGGGCATCGTGCCATGTGGGTTGGTCTATATTATGTTGTAGACATTGTGCCATGTAGGATGGTCTATATTATGTTGTAGACATTGTGCCATTAGTTGGTCTATATTATGTTGTAGACATCGTGCTATGTAGGATGGTCTATGTTGTTGTGTGTGTTTGTGGTTGTTTATTATGTTGTGACATTGTGCCATGTAGATGGTCTATATTATGTTGTAGACATTGTGCCATGTAGATGGTCTATATTTGTTGTGGACATCGTGCTTTGTAGGATGGTCTATATTATGTTGTAGACATTGTGCCATGTGGGATGGTCTATATTATGTTGTAGACATTGTGCCATGTAGGATTGTCTATATTATGTTGTGGACATTGGGTTGGTGGTTTTTGTTGTGTTGTGTGTGGTGGTTTTTGTTGTGTGTGTTGTGGTGTTTTTGTTTTGTGTGTGTGTTGGTTTTTTGTTGTTGTTGTGTGTGTTGGTTTTTTGTTGTGTTGTGTGGTGGTTTTGTGTTGTTTGTGCCTTGTAGGATGGTCTATATTGTGTTGTAGACATTGTGCCATGTAGGATGGTCTATATTGTGTTGTGGACATTGTGCATTGTAGGATGGTCTATATTATGTTGTAGACATTGTGCCATGTATGATTGTCTTATTATGTTGTAGACATTGTGCCATGTTGGATGGTATATATTATGTTGTGGACATTGTGCCATGTAGGTTGGTCTATATTATGTTGTTGACATTGTGAAATGTAGTATGGTCTATTTTATGTTGTTGACATTGTGCAATGTAGGATTGTCTATATTATGTTGTAGACATTGTGCCATGTAGGATGGTTGTATATTATGTTGTAGACATTGTGCAATGTAGGATTGTCTATATTATGTTGTGGGCATCGTGTCATGTAGGATTGTCTATATTATGTTGTGGGCATCGTGTCATGTAGGATTGTCTATATTATTGTGTGGGCATCGTGCCATGTAGGATGGTCTATATTATGTTGTGGACATCGTGCCATGTAGGATTGTCTATATTATGTTGTGGACATTGTGCCATGTATGATGATCTATATTATGTTGTGGACATTGTGCCATGTAGGATTGTCTACATTATGTTGTAGACATTGTGCAATGTATGACTGTTTATATTATGTTGTAGATATTGTGTCATGTAGGATTGTCTATATTATGTTGTAGTCATTGTACCATGTCCGATGGTCTATATTATGTTGTAGACATTGTGCAATGT
>JABXNX010001818.1:0-11368 GCA_014843695.1 Archivesica marissinica | reverse complement strand
TGGTAAGTAGTGTTATATTAATTGTTGTCTAACCCAGATCCAACTGTGATATATACTCAACAAGTCGTCAGTCTGGTAAGTAGTGTTATATTAATTGTTGTCTAACCTAGCTACGACTGTGATATATACTCAACAAGTCGTCAGTCTGGTAAGTAGTGTTATATTAATTGTTGTTAACCTAGCTACGACTGTGATATATACTCAACAAGTCGTCAGTCTGGTAAGTAGTGTTATATTAATTGTTGTTTAACCTAGCTACGACTGTGATATATACTCAACAAGTCGTCAGTCTGGTAAGTAGTGTATATTAATTGTTGTTTAACCCAGATCCAACTGTGATATATACTCAACAAGTCGTCAGTCTGGTAAGTAGTGTTATATTAATTGTTGTCTAACCCAGATCCAACTGTGATATATACTCAACAAGTCGTCAGTCTGGTAAGTAGTGTTATATTAATTGTTGTCTAACCCAGATCCAACTGTGATATATACTCAACAAGTCGTCAGTCTGGTAAGTAGTGTTATATTAATTGTTGTTTAACCCAAATCCAACTGTGATATATACTCAACAAGTCGTCAGTCTGGTAAGTAGTGTTATATTAATTGTTGTTTAACCTAGCTACGACTGTGATATATACTCAACAAGTCGTCAGTCTGGTAAGTAGTGTTATATTAATTGTTGTTTAACCTATCTACGACTGTGATAGATACTCAACAAGTCGTCAGTCTGGTAAGTAGTGTTATATTAATTGTTGTTTAACCTATCTACGACTGTGATAGATACTCAACAAGTCGTCAGTCTGGTAAGTAGTGTTATATTAATTGTTGTCTAACCTAGCTACGACTGTGATATATACTCAACAAGTCGTCAATCTGGTAAGTAGTGTTATATTAATTGTTGTCTAACCCAGATCCAACTGTGATATATACTCAACAAGTCGTCAGTCTGGTAAGTAGTGTTATATTAATTGTTGTCTAACCTAGCTACGACTGTGATATATACTCAACAAGTCGTTAGTCTGGTAAGTAGTGTTATATTAATTGTTGTTTAACATAACTACGACTGTGATAGATACTCAACAAGTCGTCAGGCTGGTAAGAAGTGCTATATTAATTGTTGTCTAACCCAGATCCAACTGTGATACATACCAACAAGTCGTCAGTCTGGTAAGTAGTGTTATATTAATTGTTGTCTAACCCAGATCCGACTGTGATATATACTCAACAAGTCGTCAGTCTGGTAAGTAGTGTTATATTAATTGTTGTCTAACCCAGATCCAACTGTGATATATACTCAACAAGTCGTCAGTCTGGTAAGTAGTGTTATATTAATTGTTGTTTAACCAGATCCAACTGTGATATATACTCAACAAGTCGTCAGTCTGGTAAGTAGTGTTATATTAATTGTTGTTTAACCTAGCTACGACTGTGATATATACTCAACAAGTCGTCAGTCTGGTAAGTAGTGTTATATTAATTGTTGTTTAACCTAGCTACGACTGTGATATATACTCAACAAGTCGTCAGTCTGGTAAGTAGTGTTATATTAATTGTTGTTTAACCTAGCTACGACTGTGATATATACCAACAAGTCGTCAGTCTGGTAAGTAGTGTATATTAATTGTTGTCTAACCCAGATCCAACTGTGATATATACTCAACAAGTCGTCAGTCTGGTAAGTAGTGTTATATTAATTGTTGTCTAACCTAGCTACGACTGTGATATATACTCAACAAGTCGTCAGTCTGGTAAGTAGTGTTATATTAATTGTTGTCTAACCCAGATCCAACTGTGATATATACTCAACAAGTCGTCAGTCTGGTAAGTAGTGTTATATTAATTGTTGTTTAACCTAGCTACGACTGTGATATATACTCAACAAGTCGTCAGTCTGGTAAGTAGTGTTATATTAATTGTTGTTTAACCTAGCTACGACTGTGATATATACTCAACAAGTCGTCAGTCTGGTAAGTAGTGTTATATTAATTGTTGTCTAACCCAGATCCAACTGTGATATATACTCAACAAGTCGTCAGTCTGGTAAGTAGTGTTATATTAATTGTTGTTTAACCCAGATCCAACTGTGATATATACTCAACAAGTCGTCAGTCTGGTAAGTAGTGTTATATTAATTGTTGTTTAACCCAGATCCAACTGTGATATATACTCAACAAGTCGTCAGTCTGGTAAGTAGTGTTATATTAATTGTTGTCTAACCCAGATCCAACTGTGATATATACTCAACAAGTCGTCAGTCTGGTAAGTAGTGTTATATTAATTGTTGTTTAACCTAGCTACGACTGTGATATATACTCAACAAGTCGTCAGTCTGGTAAGTAGTGTTATATTAATTGTTGTTTAACCTAGCTACGACTGTGATATATACTCAACAAGTCGTCAGTCTGGTAAGTAGTGTTATATTAATTGTTGTTTAACCTAGCTACGACTGTGATATATACTCAACAAGTCGTCAGTCTGGTAAGTAGTGTTATATTAATTGTTGTTTAACCTAGCTACGACTGTGATATATACTCAACAAGTCGTCAGTCTGGTAAGTAGTGTTATATTAATTGTTGTCTAACCTAGCTACGACTGTGATATATACTCAACAAGTCGTCAGTCTGGTAAGTAGTGTTATATTAATTGTTGTCTAACCCAGATCCAACTGTGATATATACTCAACAAGTCGTCAGTCTGGTAAGTAGTGTTATATTAATTGTTGTCTAACCTAGCTACGACTGTGATATATACTCAACAAGTCGTCAGTCTGGTAAGTAGTGTTATATTAATTGTTGTTTAACCTAGCTACGACTGTGATATATACTCAACAAGTCGTCAGTCTGGTAAGTAGTGTTATATTAATTGTTGTTTAACCTATCCGACTGTGATATATACTCAACAAGTCGTCAGTCTGGTAAGTAGTGTTATATTAATTGTTGTCTAACCCAGATCCAACTGTGATATATACTCAACAAGTCGTCAGTCTGGTAAGTAGTGTTATATTAATTGTTGTCTAACCCAGATCCAACTGTGATATATACTCAACAAGTCGTCAGTCTGGTAAGTAGTGTTATATTAATTGTTGTCTAACCTAGCTACGACTGTGATATATACTCAACAAGTCGTCAGTCTGGTAAGTAGTGTTATATTAATTGTTGTTAACTACCTACGACTGTGATATATACTCAACAAGTCGTCAGTCTGGTAAGTAGTGTTATATTAATTGTTGTTTAACCTAACTACGACTGTGATATATACTCAACAAGTCGTCAGTCTGGTAAGTAGTGTTATATTAATTGTTGTCTAACCCAGATCCAACTGTGATATATACCAACAAGTCGTCAGTCTGGTAAGTAGTGTTATATTAATTGTTGTCTAACCCAGATCCAACTGTGATATATACTCAACAAGTCGTCAGTCTGGTAAGTAGTGTTATATTAATTGTTGCTTAACCTAGCTACGACTGTGATATATACTCAACAAGTCGTCAGTCTGGTAAGTAGTGTTATATTAATTGTTGTTTAACCTAGCTACGACTGTGATATATACCCAACAAGTCGTCAGTCTGGTAAGTAGTGTTATATTAATTGTTGTTTAACCCAGATCCAACTGTGATATATACTCAACAAGTCGTCAGTCTGGTAAGTAGTGTTATATTAATTGTTGTCTAACCCAGATCCGACTGTGATATATACTCAACAAGTCGTCAGTCTGGTAAGTAGTGTTATATTAATTGTTGTCTAACCCAGATCCAACTGTGATATATACTCAACAAGTCGTCAGTCTGGTAAGTAGTGTTATATTAATTGTTGCTTAACCTAGCTACGACTGTGATATATACTCAACAAGTCGTCAGTCTGGTAAGTAGTGTTATATTAATTGTTGTCTAACCCAGATCCAACTGTGATATATACTCAACAAGTCGTCAGTCTGGTAAGTAGTGTTATATTAATTGTTGTTTAACCTAGCTACGACTGTGATATATACTCAACAAGTCGTCAGTCTGGTAAGTAGTGTTATATTAATTGTTGTTTAACCTAGCTACGACTGTGATATATACTCAACAAGTCGTCAGTCTGGTAAGTAGTGTTATATTAATTGTTGTTTAACCCAAATCCAACTGTGATATATACTCAACAAGTCGTCAGTCTGGTAAGTAGTGTTATATTAATTGTTGTCTAACCCAGATCCAACTGTGATATATACTCAACAAGTCGTCAGTCTGGTAAGTAGTGTTATATTAATTGTTGTTTAACCCAAATCCAACTGTGATATATACTCAACAAGTCGTCAGTCTGGTAAGTAGTGTTATATTAATTGTTGTTTAACCTAGCTACGACTGTGATATATACTCAACAAGTCGTCAGTCTGGTAAGTAGTGTTATATTAATTGTTGTTTAACCTATCTACGACTGTGATAGATACTCAACAAGTCGTCAGTCTGGTAAGTAGTGTTATATTAATTGTTGTTTAACCTATCTACGACTGTGATAGATACTCAACAAGTCGTCAGTCTGGTAAGTAGTGTTATATTAATTGTTGTCTAACCTAGCTACGACTGTGATATATACTCAACAAGTCGTCAATCTGGTAAGTAGTGTTATATTAATTGTTGTCTAACCCAGATCCAACTGTGATATATACTCAACAAGTCGTCAGTCTGGTAAGTAGTGTTATATTAATTGTTGTTTAACCTAGCTACGACTGTGATATATACTCAACAAGTCGTTAGTCTGGTAAGTAGTGTTATATTAATTGTTGTTTAACATAACTACGACTGTGATAGATACTCAACAAGTCGTCAGGCTGGTAAGAAGTGCTATATTAATTGTTGTCTAACCCAGATCCAACTGTGATACATACCAACAAGTCGTCAGTCTGGTAAGTAGTGTTATATTAATTGTTGTCTAACCCAGATCCGACTGTGATATATACTCAACAAGTCGTCAGTCTGGTAAGTAGTGTTATATTAATTGTTGTCTAACCCAGATCCAACTGTGATATATACTCAACAAGTCGTCAGTCTGGTAAGTAGTGTTATATTAATTGTTGTCTAACCCAGATCCAACTGTGATATATACTCAACAAGTCGTCAGTCTGGTAAGTAGTGTTATATTAATTGTTGCTTAACCTAGCTACGACTGTGATATATACTCAACAAGTCGTCAGTCTGGTAAGTAGTGTTATATTAATTGTTGTTTAACCTAGCTACGACTGTGATATATACTCAACAAGTCGTCAGTCTGGTAAGTAGTGTTATATTAATTGTTGCTTAACCTAGCTACGACTGTGATATATACTCAACAAGTCGTCAGTCTGGTAAGTAGTGTTATATTAATTGTTGTCTAACCCAGATCCAACTGTGATATATACTCAACAAGTCGTCAGTCTGGTAAGTAGTGTTATATTAATTGTTGCTTAACCTAGCTACGACTGTGATATATACTCAACAAGTCGTCAGTCTGGTAAGTAGTGTTATATTAATTGTTGTTTAACCTAGCTACGACTGTGATATATACTCAACAAGTCGTCAGTCTGGTAAGTAGTGTTATATTAATTGTTGTTTAACCCAGATCCAACTGTGATATATACTCAACAAGTCGTCAGTCTGGTAAGTAGTGTTATATTAATTGTTGTCTAACCCAGATCCAACTGTGATATATACTCAACAAGTCGTCAGTCTGGTAAGTAGTGTTATATTAATTGTTGTTTAACCCAGATCCAACTGTGATATATACTCAACAAGTCGTCAGTCTGGTAAGTAGTGTTATATTAATTGTTGTTTAACCTAGCTACGACTGTGATATATACTCAACAAGTCGTCAGTCTGGTAAGTAGTGTTATATTAATTGTTGTCTAACCCAGATCCAACTGTGATATATACCAACAAGTCGTCAGTCTGGTAAGTAGTGTTATATTAATTGTTGTCTAACCCAGATCCAACTGTGATATATACTCAACAAGTCGTCAGTCTGGTAAGTAGTGTTATATTAATTGTTGTTTAACCTAGCTACGACTGTGATATATACTCAACAAGTCGTCAGTCTGGTAAGTAGTGTTATATTAATTGTTGTTTAACCCAGATCCAACTGTGATATATACTCAACAAGTCGTCAGTCTGGTAAGTAGTGTTATATTAATTGTTGTCTAACCCAGATCCAACTGTGATATATACTCAACAAGTCGTCAGTCTGGTAAGTAGTGTTATATTAATTGTTGTTTAACCCAGATCCAACTGTGATATATACTCAACAAGTCGTCAGTCTGGTAAGTAGTGTTATATTAATTGTTGTTTAACCCAGATCCAACTGTGATATATACTCAACAAGTCGTCAGTCTGGTAAGTAGTGTTATATTAATTGTTGTTTAACCTAGCTACGACTGTGATATATACTCAACAAGTCGTCAGTCTGGTAAGTAGTGTTATATTAATTGTTGTTTAACCTAGCTACGACTGTGATATATACTCAACAAGTCGTCAGTCTGGTAAGTAGTGTTATATTAATTGTTGTTTAACCTATCTACGACTGTGATAGATACTCAACAAGTCGTCAGTCTGGTAAGTAGTGTTATATTAATTGTTGTTTAACCTAGCTACGACTGTGATATATACTCAACAAGTCGTCAGTCTGGTAAGTAGTGTTATATTAATTGTTGTCTAACCCAGATCCAACTGTGATATATACTCAACAAGTCGTCAGTCTGGTAAGTAGTGTTATATTAATTGTTGTTTAACCCAGATCCGACTGTGATATATACTCAACAAGTCGTCAGTCTGGTAAGTAGTGTTATATTAATTGTTGTCTAACCCAGATCCAACTGTGATATATACTCAACAAGTCGTCAGTCTGGTAAGTAGTGTTATATTAATTGTTGTCTAACCCAGATCCAACTGTGATATATACTCAACAAGTCGTCAGTCTGGTAAGTAGTGTTATATTAATTGTTGTTTAACCTAGCTACGACTGTGATATATACTCAACAAGTCGTCAGTCTGGTAAGTAGTGTTATATTAATTGTTGTTTAACCTAGCTACGACTGTGATATATACTCAACAAGTCGTCAGTCTGGTAAGTAGTGTTATATTAATTGTTGTTTAACCCAGATCCAACTGTGATATATACTCAACAAGTCGTCAGTCTGGTAAGTAGTGTTATATTAATTGTTGTCTAACCCAGATCCGACTGTGATATATACTCAACAAGTCGTCAGTCTGGTAAGTAGTGTTATATTAATTGTTGTCTAACCCAGATCCAACTGTGATATATACTCAACAAGTCGTCAGTCTGGTAAGTAGTGTTATATTAATTGTTGCTTAACCTAGCTACGACTGTGATATATACTCAACAAGTCGTCAGTCTGGTAAGTAGTGTTATATTAATTGTTGTCTAACCCAGATCCAACTGTGATATATACTCAACAAGTCGTCAGTCTGGTAAGTAGTGTTATATTAATTGTTGCTTAACCTAGCTACGACTGTGATATATACTCAACAAGTCGTCAGTCTGGTAAGTAGTGTTATATTAATTGTTGTTTAACCTAGCTACGACTGTGATATATACTCAACAAGTCGTCAGTCTGGTAAGTAGTGTTATATTAATTGTTGTTTAACCCAGATCCGACTGTGATATATACTCAACAAGTCGTCAGTCTGGTAAGTAGTGTTATATTAATTGTTGTCTAACCCAGATCCAACTGTGATATATACTCAACAAGTCGTCAGTCTGGTAAGTAGTGTTATATTAATTGTTGTTTAACCCAAATCCAACTGTGATATATACTCAACAAGTCGTCAGTCTGGTAAGTAGTGTTATATTAATTGTTGTTTAACCTAGCTACGACTGTGATATATACTCAACAAGTCGTCAGTCTGGTAAGTAGTGTTATATTAATTGTTGTTTAACCTATCTACGACTGTGATAGATACTCAACAAGTCGTCAGTCTGGTAAGTAGTGTTATATTAATTGTTGTTTAACCTATCTACGACTGTGATAGATACTCAGCAAGTCGTCAGTCTGGTAAGTAGTGTTATATTAATTGTTGTCTAACCTAGCTACGACTGTGATATATACTCAACAAGTCGTCAATCTGGTAAGTAGTGTTATATTAATTGTTGTCTAACCCAGATCCAACTGTGATATATACTCAACAAGTCGTCAGTCTGGTAAGTAGTGTTATATTAATTGTTGTTTAACCTAGCTACGAGATATATACTCAACAAGTCGTCAGTCTGGTAAGTAGTGTTATATTAATTGTTGTTAACCTAGTACGACTGTGATATATACTCAACAAGTCGTCAGTCTGGTAAGTAGTGTTATATTAATTGTTGTTAACCTAATACGACTGTGATATATACTCAACAAGTCGTCAGTCTGGTAAGTAGTGTATATTAATTGTTGTTAACCCAGATCCAACTGTGATATACTCAACAAGTCGTCAGTCTGGTAAGTAGTGTTATATTAATTGTTGTCTAACCCAGATCCGACTGTGATATATACTCAACAAGTCGTCAGTCTGGTAAGTAGTGTTATATTAATTGTTGTCTAACCCAGATCCAACTGTGATATATACTCAACAAGTCGTCAGTCTGGTAAGTAGTGTTATATTAATTGTTGCTTAACCTAGCTACGACTGTGATATATACTCAACAAGTCGTCAGTCTGGTAAGTAGTGTTATATTAATTGTTGTTTAACCTAGCTACGACTGTGATATATACTCAACAAGTCGTCAGTCTGGTAAGTAGTGTTATATTAATTGTTGTTTAACCCAGATCCAACTGTGATATATACTCAACAAGTCGTCAGTCTGGTAAGTAGTGTTATATTAATTGTTGTCTAACCCAGATCCAACTGTGATATATACTCAACAAGTCGTCAGTCTGGTAAGTAGTGTTATATTAATTGTTGTCTAACCCAGATCCAACTGTGATATATACTCAACAAGTCGTCAGTCTGGTAAGTAGTGTTATATTAATTGTTGTCTAACCCAGATCCAACTGTGATATATACTCAACAAGTCGTCAGTCTGGTAAGTAGTGTTATATTAATTGTTGTTTAACCCAAATCCAACTGTGATATATACTCAACAAGTCGTCAGTCTGGTAAGTAGTGTTATATTAATTGTTGTTTAACCTAGCTACGACTGTGATATATACTCAACAAGTCGTCAGTCTGGTAAGTAGTGTTATATTAATTGTTGTTTAACCTATCTACGACTGTGATAGATACTCAACAAGTCGTCAGTCTGGTAAGTAGTGTTATATTAATTGTTGTTTAACCTATCTACGACTGTGATAGATACTCAGCAAGTCGTCAGTCTGGTAAGTAGTGTTATATTAATTGTTGTCTAACCTAGCTACGACTGTGATATATACTCAACAAGTCGTCAATCTGGTAAGTAGTGTTATATTAATTGTTGTCTAACCCAGATCCAACTGTGATATATACTCAACAAGTCGTCAGTCTGGTAAGTAGTGTTATATTAATTGTTGTCTAACCTAGCTACGACTGTGATATATACTCAACAAGTCGTCAGTCTGGTAAGTAGTGTTATATTAATTGTTGTTTAACCTATCTACGACTGTGATAGATACTCAACAAGTCGTCAGTCTGGTAAGTAGTGTTATATTAATTGTTGTTTAACCTATCTACGACTGTGATAGATACTCAACAAGTCGTCAGTCTGGTAAGTAGTGTTATATTAATTGTTGTCTAACCCAGATCCAACTGTGATATATACTCAACAAGTCGTCAGTCTGGTAAGTAGTGTTATATTAATTGTTGTCTAACCCAGATCCAACTGTGATATATACTCAACAAGTCGTCAGTCTGGTAAGTAGTGTTATATTAATTGTTGTCTAACCTAGCTACGACTGTGATATATACTCAACAAGTCGTTAGTCTGGTAAGTAGTGTTATATTAATTGTTGTTTAACATAACTACGACTGTGATAGATACTCAACAAGTCGTCAGGCTGGTAAGAAGTGCTATATTAATTGTTGTTTAACCCAGATCCAACTGTGATACATACCAACAAGTCGTCAGTCTGGTAAGTAGTGTTATATTAATTGTTGTCTAACCCAGATCCAACTGTGATATATACTCAACAAGTCGTCAGTCTGGTAAGTAGTGTTATATTAATTGTTGTCTAACCCAAATCCAACTGTGATATATACTCAACAAGTCGTCAGTCTGGTAAGTAGTGTTATATTAATTGTTGCTTAACCTAGCTACGACTGTGATATATACTCAACAAGTCGTCAGTCTGGTAAGTAGTGTTATATTAATTGTTGTTTAACCTAGCTACGACTGTGATATATACCCAACAAGTCGTCAGTCTGGTAAGTAGTGTTATATTAATTGTTGTTTAACCCAGATACAACTGTGATATATACTCAACAAGTCGTCAGTCTGGTAAGTAGTGTTATATTAATTGTTGTCTAACCCAGATCCGACTGTGATATATACTCAACAAGTCGTCAGTCTGGTAAGTAGTGTTATATTAATTGTTGTCTAACCCAGATCCAACTGTGATATATACTCAACAAGTCGTCAGTCTGGTAAGTAGTGTTATATTAATTGTTGCTAACCTAGCTACGACTGTGATATATACTCAACAAGTCGTCAGTCTGGTAAGTAGTGTTATATTAATTGTTGTCTAACCCAGATCAACTGTGATATATACTCAACAAGTCGTCAGTCTGGTAAGTAGTGTTATATTAATTGTTGTTAACCTAGCTACGACTGTGATATATACTCAACAAGTCGTCAGTCTGGTAAGTAGTGTTATATTAATTGTTGTTTAACCCAGATACGACTGTGATATATACTCAACAAGTCGTCAGTCTGGTAAGTAGTGTAATATTAATTGTTGTTTAACCCAGATCCAACTGTGATATATACTCAACAAGTCGTCAGTCTGGTAAGTAGTGTTATATTAATTGTTGTTTAACCCAAATCCAACTGTGATATATACTCAACAAGTCGTCAGTCTGGTAAGTAGTGTTATATTAATTGTTGTTTAACCTAGCTACGACTGTGATATATACTCAACAAGTCGTCAGTCTGGTAAGTAGTGTTATATTAATTGTTGTTTAACCTAGCTACGACTGTGATAGATACTCAACAAGTCGTCAGTCTGGTAAGTAGTGTTATATTAATTGTTGTCTAACCCAGATCCGACTGTGATAGATACTCAACAAGTCGTCAGTCTGGTAAGTAGTGTTATATTAATTGTTGTCTAACCCAGATCCAACTGTGATATATACTCAACAAGTCGTCAGTCTGGTAAGTAGTGTTATATTAATTGTTGTCTAACCCAGATACAACTGTGATATATACTCAACAAGTCGTCAGTCTGGTAAGTA
>JABXNX010001817.1:0-11370 GCA_014843695.1 Archivesica marissinica | reverse complement strand
TGTAAGTAAACTCCATAACCCTCCACCCCTCGGACTATCATGGTGTACAGTATATTGTAAGTAAACTCCATAACCCTCCACCCCTCGGACTATCATGGTGTACAGTATATTGTAAGTAAACTCCATAATCCTCCACCCCACGGACTATCATGGTGTACAGTATATTGTAAGTAAACTCCATAACCCTCCACCCCTCGGACTATTATGGTGTACAGTATATTGTAAGTAAACTCCAAATCTCCACCCCTCGGACTCATGGTGTACGATTGTAAGTAAACTCCATAATCCTCCACCTCGGACTATCATGGTGTCAGTATATTGTAAAAAAACTCCATAATCCTCCACACCCTCGGACTATAATGGTGTACAGTATATTGTAAGTAAACTCCATAATCCTCCACCTCGGACTATCTGGTGTACAGTATATTGTAAGTAAACTCCATAATCCTCCACCCCTCGGACTATCATGGTGTACAGTATATTGTAAGTAAACTCATATCCTCACCCCTCGACTACATGTTACAGTATATTATAAATCCATAATCCTCCACCCCTCGGACTATCATGGTGTACAGTATATTGTAAGTAAACTCCATAATCCTCCACCCCTCGGACTATCATGGTGTACAGTATATTGTAAGTAAACTCCATAATCCTCCACCCCTCAGACTATCATGGTGTACAGTATATTGTAAGTAAACTCAATTCTCCACCCCTGACTATCATGGTAATTGTAAGTAAACTCCATAATCCTCCACCCCTCGGACTATCATGGTGTACAGTATATTGTAAGTAAACTCCATAACTCTACCCCTCGGACTATCATGGTGTACAGTATATTGTAAGTAAACTCCATAATCCTCCACCCCTCGACTATCATGGGTACATAAGAAACCATAACTCCACCCCTCGGACTATCATGGTGTACAGTATATTGTAAGTAAACTCCATAATCCTCCACCCCTCGGACTATCATGGTGTACAGTATATTGTAAGTAAACTCCATAACCCTCCACCCCTCGGACTATCATGGTGTACAGTATATTGTAAGTAAACTCCATAATCCTCCACCCCTCGGACTATCATGGTGACAAATGTCAGTATATTGTAAATAAACTCCATAATCCCCACCCCTCGGACTATCATGGTGTACAGTATATTGTAAGTAAACTCCATAATCCTCCACCCCTCGGACTATCATGGTGTACAGTATATTGTAAGTAAACTCCATAATCCTCCACCCCTCGGACTATCATGGTGTACAGTATATTGTAAGTAAACTCAATAATCCTCCACCCCTCGGACTATCATGGTGTGCAGTATATTGTAAGTAAACTCCATAATCCTCCACCCCTCGGACTATCATGGTGTACAGTATATTGTAAGTAAACTCCATAATCCTCCACCCCTCGGACTATCATGGTGTGCAGTATATTGTAAGTAAACTCCATAATCCTCCACCCCTCGGACTATCATGGTGTACAGTATATTGTAAGTAAACTCCATAATCCTCCACCCCTCGGACTATCATGGTGTACAGTATATTGTAAGTAAACTCCATAATCCTCAACCCCTCGGACTATCATGGTGTACAGTATATTGTAAGTAAACTCCATAATCCTCCACCCCTCGGACTATCATGGTGTACAGTATATTGTAAGTAAACTCCATAATCCTCCACCCCTCGGACTATCATGGTGTACAGTATATTGTAAGTAAACTCCATAATCCTCCACCCCTCGGACTATCATGGTGTACAGTATATTGTAAGTAAACTCCATAATCCTCCACCCCTCGGACTATCATGGTGTACAGTATATTGTAATTAAACTCCATAATCCTCCACCCCTCGGACTATCATGGTGTACAGTATATTGTAAGTAAACTCCATAATCCTCCACCCCTCGGACTATCATGGTGTACAGTATATTGTAAGTAAACTCCATAATCCTCCACCCCTCGGACTATCATGGTGTACAGTATATTGTAAATAAACCATAATCCTCTACCCCTCGGACTATCATGGTGTCAGTATTTGTAATAAACTCCATAATCTCCACCCTCGGACTATCATGGTGTACGTAATTGTAATAAACTCCATAACCTCCACCCTCGGACTATCATGGTGTACAGTATATTGTAGTAAACTCCATAATCCTCCACCCCTCGGACTATCATGGTGTACAGTATATTGTAAGTAAACTCCATAATCCTCCACCCCTCGGACTATCATGGTGTACAGTATATTGTAAGTAAACCATAACCCACCCTCGATATCATGTGTCAGTAAAACTCCATAATCCTCCACCCCTCGGACTATCATGGTGTACAGTATATTGTAAGTAAACTCCATAATCCTCCACCCCTCGGACTATCATGGTGTACAGTATATTGTAAGTAAACTCCATAATCCTCCACCCCTCGGACTATCATGGTGTACAGTATATTGTAAGTAAACTCCATAATCCTCCACCCCTCGGACTATCATGGTGTACAGTATATTGTAAGTAAACTCCATAACCTCCACCCCTCGGACTATCATGGTGTCAGTATATTGTAATAAACTCCATAACCTCCACCCTCGGACATCATGGTGTACAGTATATTGTAAGTAAACTCCATAATCCTCCACCCCTCGGACTATCATGGTGTACAGTATATTGTAAGTAAACTCCATAATCCTCCACCCCTCGGACTATCATGGTGTACAGTATATTGTAAGTAAACTCCATAATCCTCCACCCCTCGGACTATCATGGTGTACAGTATATTGTAAGTAAACTCCATAACCCTCCACCCCTCGGACTATCATGGTGTACAGTATATTGTAAGTAAACTCCATAACCCTCCACCCCTCGGACTATCATGGTGTACAGTATATTGTAAGTAAACTCCATAACCTCCACCCCTCGGACACAAAACCATAATCCTCCACCCCTCGTACTATCATGGTGTACAGTATATTGTAAGTAAACTCCATAACCCTCCACCCCTCGGACTATCATGGTGTACAGTATATTGTAAGTAAACTCCATAATCCTCCACCCCTCGGACTATCATGGTGTACAGTATATTGTAAGTAAACTCCATAATCCTCCACCCCTCGGACTATCATGGTGTGCAGTATATTGTAAATAAACTCCATAATCCTCCACCCCTCGGACTATCTTTGTGTACAATATGTAGTAAGTAAACGCCATAATCTTCAACCCCTCGGACTATCATGGTATACAGTAAATTGTAAGTAAACTCCATAGTCTTCCACCCCTCAGATTATCATGGTGTGCAGTACATTGTAAGTAAACTCCATAATCCTCCACCCCTCGGACTATCATGGTGTGCAGTATATTGTAAGTAAACTCCATAATCCTCCACCCCTCGGACTATTATGATGTGCAGTATATTGTAAGTAAATTCCATAACCCTACACCCCTCGGACTATCATGGTGTACAGTATATTGTAAGTAAACTCCATAACCCTCCACCCCTCGGACTATTATGGTGTACAGTATATTGTAAGTAAACTCCATAAGCCTCCACCGCTCCGACTATCATGGTGTACAGTATATTGTAAGTAAACTCCATAATCCTCCACCCCTCGGACTATCATGGTGTGCAGTATATTGTGTATAAACTCCATAATCCTCCACACCTCGGACTATCATGGTGTAAAGTAAATTGTAAATAAACTCCATAATCCTCCACCCCTCGGACTATCTGCTGTACGTATAGTGTAAATAAACTCCATAATCCTCCACCCCTCGGACTATCATGGTGTACAGTATATTGTGTATAACTCCATAATCCGCCACCCCTCGGACTATCATGGTGTACAGTATATTGTATATAAAGTGCAATCTTCTCTACCCCTCGGACTATCATGGTGTGCAGTATATTGTAAGTAAACTCCATAATCCTCCACCCCTCGGATTATCATGGTGTACAGTATATTGTGTATAAACTCCATAATCCGCCACCCCTCGGACTATCATGGTGTACAGTATATTGTATATAAACTGCAAACTTCTCTACCCCTCGGACTATCATGGTGTGCAGTATATTGTAAGTAAACTCCATAATCCTCCACCCCTCGGATTAACATGGTGTACAGTATATTGTAAGTAAACTCCATAATCCTCTACCCCTCGGACTATCATGGTGTACAGTATATTGTATATAAACTGCATCATTCTCTACCCCTCGGACTATCATGGTGTGCAGTATATTGTGTATAAACTCCATAATCCGCCACCCCTCGGACTATCATGGTGAACAGTATATTGTATATAAACTCCATAATCCTCCACCGCTCGGACTATCATGATGTACAGTATATTGTAAGTAAACTCCATAATCCTCCACCCCTCGGACTATCTTGGTGTACAGTATATTGTAAGTAAATTCCATAACACTCCATCCCTCGGACTATCATGGTGGACAGTATATTGTAAGTAAACTCCATAACCCTCCACCGCTCGGACTATCATGGTGTACAGTAAGTAAACCCCATAACCCTCCACCCCTCGGACTATCGTGGTGTACAGTATATTGTAAGTAAACTCCATAATCCTCCACCCCTCGTACTATCATGGTGTACAGTATATTGTAAGTAATCTCCATAACCCTCCACCCTTCGGACTATCATGGTGTACAGTATATTGTAAGTAAACTACATAATCCTCCACCCCTCGGAGTATCATGGTGTACAGTATATTGTAAGTAAACTCCATAATCCTCTACCTCTCAGACTATCATGGTGTGCAGTTTATTGTAAGTAAACTCCATAATCCTCTACCCCTCGGACTATCATGGTGTACAGTATATTGTATATAAACTGCATAATTCTCTACCCCTCGGACTATCATGGTGTGCAGTATATTGTGCATAAACTCCATAATCCTCCACCCCTCGGACTATCATGGTGTACAGTATATTGTTTATAAACTCCATAATCCTCCACCCCTCGGATTATCATGGTGAGCAGTATATTGTATATAAACTCCATAATCCTCCACCCCTCGGAATATCATGGTGTACAGTATATTGTAAGTAAACTCCATAACCCTCCACCCCTCGGACTATTATGGTGTACAGTATATTGTAAGTAAACTCCATAACCCTCCACCGCTCGGACTATCATGGTGTACAGTATATTGTAAGTAAACTCCATAATCCTCCACCCCACGGACTATCATGGTGTACAGTATATTGTAAGTAAACTCCATAACCCTCCACCCCTCGGACTATTATGGTGTACAGTATATTGTAAGTAAACTCCATAAGCCTCCACCGCTCCGACTATCATGGTGTACAGTATATTGTAAGTAAACTCCATAATCCTCCACCCCTCGGACTATCATGGTGTGCAGTATATTGTGTATAAACTCCATAATCCTCCACCCCTCGGACTATCATGGTGTACAGTAAATTGTAAATAAACTCCATAATCCTCCACCCCTCGGACTATCTTGGTGTACGGTATAGTGTAAATAAACTCCATAATCCTCCACCCCTCGGACTATCATGGTGTGCAGTATGTTGTAAGTAAACTCCATAATTCTCTACCCCACGGATTATCATGATGTGCAGTATATTGTAAGTAAACTCCATAATCCTCCACCCCTCGGAATATCATGGTGTACAGTATATTGTGTATAAACTCCATAATCCGCCACCCCTCGGACTATCATGGTGTACAGTATATTGTATATAAACTGCAAACTTCTCTACCCCTCGGACTATCATGGTGTGCAGTATATTGTAAGTAAACTCCATAATCCTCCACCCCTCGGATTATCATGGTGTACAGTATATTGTAAGTAAACACCATAATCCTCTACCTCTCAGACTATCATGGTGTGCAGTCTATTGTAAGTAAACTCCATAATCCTCTACCCCTCGGACTATCATGGTGTACAGTATATTGTATATAAACTGCATAATTCTCTACCCCTCGGACTATCATGGTGTGCAGTATATTGTGCATAAACTCCATAATCCTCCACCCCTCGGACTATCATGGTGTACAGTATATTGTAAGTAAACTCCATAATCCTCCACCCCTCGGACTATCATGGTGTACAGAATATTATAAGTAAACTCAATTAATCCTCCACCCCTCGGACTATCATGGTGTGCAGTATATTGTAAGTAAACTCCATAAAACCTCCACCCCTCGGACTATCATGGAGTGCAGTATATTGTAAGTCAACTCCATAACTCTCCACCCCTCGGACTATCATGGTGTACAGTATATTGTAAGTAAACTCCATAACCCTACAACCCTCAGACCATCATGGTGTACAGTATATTGTAAGTAAACTCCATAATCCTCCACCCCTCGGACTATCATGGTGTACAGAATATTATAAGTAAACTCAATTAATCCTCCACCCCTCGGACTATCATGGTGTGCAGTATATTGTAAGTAAACTCCATAAAACCTCCACCCCTCGGACTATCATGGAGTGCAGTATATTGTAAGTAAACTCCATAACTCTCCACCCCTCGGACTATCATGGTGTACAGTATATTGTAAGTAAACTCCATAACCCTACAACCCTCAGACCATCATGGTGTACAGTATATTGTAAGTAAACTCCATAACCCTTCACGCTTCGGACTATCATGGTGTACAGTATATTGTAAGTAAACTCCATAACCCTTCACGCTTCGGACTATCATGGTTTACAGTATATTGTAAGTAAACTCCATAATCATCCACCCCTCGGACTATCATGATGTACAGTATATTGTAAGTAAACTTCATAATCCTCCACCCCTCGGACTATCATGATGTGCAGTATATTGTATATAAATTCCATAATCCTCCACCCCTCGGACTATCATAGTGTACAGTATATTGTAAGTAAACTCCATAATCCTCCACCCCTCGGACTATCTTTGTGTACAATATGTAGTAAGTAAACGCCATAATCTTCAACCCCTCGGACTATCATGGTATACAGTAAATTGTAAGTAAACTCCATAGTCTTCCACCCCTCAGATTATCATGGTGTGCAGTACATTGTAAGTAAACTCCATAATCCTCCACCCCTCGGACTATCATGGTGTGCAGTATATTGTAAGTAAACTCCATAATCCTCCACCCCTCGGACTATTATGATGTGCAGTATATTGTAAGTAAATTCCATAACCCTACACCCCTCGGACTATCATGGTGTACAGTATATTGTAAGTAAACTCCATAACCCTCCACCCCTCGGACTATTATGGTGTACAGTATATTGTAAGTAAACTCCATAAGCCTCCACCGCTCCGACTATCATGGTGTACAGTATATTGTAAGTAAACTCCATAATCCTCCACCCCTCGGACTATCATGGTGTGCAGTATATTGTGTATAAACTCCATAATCCTCCACACCTCGGACTATCATGGTGTAAAGTAAATTGTAAATAAACTCCATAATCCTCCACCCCTCGGACTATCTTGGTGTACGGTATAGTGTAAATAAACTCCATAATCCTCCACCCCTCGGACTATCATGGTGTACAGTATATTGTGTAAACTCCATAATCCTCCACCCCTCGGACTATCATGGTGTACAGTATATTGTAAATAAACTCCATAATCCTCTACCCCTCGGACTATCATGGTGTGCAGTATATTGTAAGTAAACTCCATAATCCTCCACCCCTCGGATTATCATGGTGTACAGTATATTGTGTATAAACTCCATAATCCGCCACCCCTCGGACTATCATGGTGTACAGTATATTGTAAGTAAACTCCATAATCCTCCACCCCTCGGACTATCATGGTGTACAGTATATTGTAAGTAAACTCCATAACCCTCCACCCCTCGGACTATCATGGTGTACAGTATATTGTAAGTAAACTCCATAATCCTCCACCCCTCCGACTATCATGGTGTACAGTATATTGTAAGTAAACTCCATAATCCTCCACCCCTCGGACTATCATGGTGTGCAGTATATTGTGTATAAACTCCATAATCCTCCACCCCTCGGACTATCATGGTGTACAGTAAATTGTAAATAAACTCCATAATCCTCCACCCCTCGGACTATCTTGGTGTACGGTATAGTGTAAATAAACTCCATAATCCTCCACCCCTCGGACTATCATGGTGTGCAGTATGTTGTAAGTAAACTCCATAATTCTCTACCCCACGGATTATCATGATGTGCAGTATATTGTAAGTAAACTCCATAATCCTCCACCCCTCGGAATATCATGTGTACAGTATATTGTGTATAAACTCCATAATCCGCCACCCCTCGGACTATCATGGTGTACAGTATATTGTATATAAACTGCAAACTTCTCTACCCCTCGGACTATCATGGTGTGCAGTATATTGTAAGTAAACTCCATAATCCTCCACCCCTCGGACTATCATGGTGTACAGTATATTGTAAGTAAACACCATAATCCTCTACCTCTCAGACTATCATGGTGTGCAGTCTATTGTAAGTAAACTCCATAATCCTCTACCCCTCGGACTATCATGGTGTACAGTATATTGTATATAAACTGCATAATTCTCTACCCCTCGGACTATCATGGTGTGCAGTATATTGTGCATAAACTCCATAATCCTCCACCCCTCGGACTATCATGGTGTACAGTATATTGTAAGTAAACTCCATAATCCTCCACCCCTCGGACTATCATGGTGTACAGAATATTATAAGTAAACTCAATAATCCTCCACCCCTCGGACTATCATGGTGTGCAGTATATTGTAAGTAAACTCCATAAAACCTCCACCCCTCGGACTATCATGGAGTGCAGTATATTGTAAGTCAACTCCATAACTCTCCACCCCTCGGACTATCATGGTGTACAGTATATTGTAAGTAAACTCCATAACCCTACAACCCTCAGACCATCATGGTGTACAGTATATTGTAAGTAAACTCCATAATCCTCCACCCCTCGGACTATCATGGTGTACAGAATATTATAAGTAAACTCAATAATCCTCCACCCCTCGGACTATCATGGTGTGCAGTATATTGTAAGTAAACTCCATAAACCTCCACCCCTCGGACTATCATGGAGTGCAGTATATTGTAAGTAAACTCCATAACTCTCCACCCCTCGGACTATCATGGTGTACAGTATATTGTAAGTAAACTCCATAATCCTCCACCCCTCGGACTATCATGGTGTACAGTATATTGTAAGTAAACTCCATAATCCTCCACCCCTCGGACTATCATGGTGTACAGTATATTGTAAGTAAACTCCATAACCCTCCACCCCTCGGACTATCATGGTGTACAGTATATTGTAAGTAAACTCCATAATCCTCCACCCCTCGGACTATCATGGTGTACAGTATATTGTAAGTAAACTCCATAACCCTCCACCCCTCGGACTATCATGGTGTACAGTATATTGTAAGTAAACTCCATAATCCTCCACCCCTCGGACTATCATGGTGTACAGTATATTGTAAGTAAACTCCATAATCCTCCACCCCTCGGACTATCATGGTGTGCAGTATATTGTATATAAACTCCATAATCCTCCACCCCTCGGACTATCATGGTGTACAGTATATTGTAAGTAAACTCCATAATCCTCCACCCCTCGGACCCCTCGGACTATCATGGTCAGTAATTGTAATAAACTCCATACTCACCCCTCGATATCATGGTGTGCAGTATATTGTAAGTAAACTCCATAATCCTCCACCCCTCGGACTATCATGGTGTGCAGTATATTGTAAGTAAACTCCATAATCCTCCACCCCTCGGACTATCATGGTGTACAGTATATTGTAAGTAAACTCCATAACCCTCCACCCCTCGGACTATCATGGTGTACAGTATATTGTAAGTAAACTCCATAACCCTCCACCCCTCGGACTATTATGGTGTACAGTATATTGTAAGTAAACTCCATAATCCTCCACCCCTCGGACTATCATGGTGTACAGTATATTGTAAGTAAACTCCATAATCCTCCACCCCTCGGACTATCATGGTGTGCAGTATATTGTGTATAAACTCCATAATCCTCCACCCCTCGGACTATCATGGTGTACAGTAAATTGTAAATAAACTCCATAATCCGCCACCCCTCGGACTATCATGGTGTACAGTATATTGTATATAAAGTGCAATCTTCTCTACCCCTCGGACTATCATGGTGTGCAGTATATTGTAAGTAAACTCCATAATCCTCCACCCCTCGGATTATCATGGTGTACAGTATATTGTGTATAAACTCCATAATCCGCCACCCCTCGGACTATCATGGTGTACAGTATATTGTATATAAACTGCAAACTTCTCTACCCCTCGGACTATCATGGTGTGCAGTATATTGTAAGTAAACTCCATAATCCTCCACCCCTCGGATTAACATGGTGTACAGTATATTGTAAGTAAACTCCATAATCCTCTACCCCTCGGACTATCATGGTGTACAGTATATTGTATATAAACTGCATCATTCTCTACCCCTCGGACTATCATGGTGTGCAGTATATTGTGTATAAACTCCATAATCCGCCACCCCTCGGACTATCATGGTGAACAGTATATTGTATATAAACTCCATAATCCTCCACCCCTCGGACTATCATGATGTACAGTATATTGTAAGTAAACTCCATAATCCTCCACCCCTCGGACTATCTTGGTGTACAGTATATTGTAAGTAAATTCCATAACCCTCCATCCCTCGGACTATCATGGTGGACAGTATATTGTAAGTAAACTCCATAACCCTCCACCGCTCGGACTATCATGGTGTACAGTAAGTAAACCCCATAACCCTCCACCCCTCGGACTATCGTGGTGTACAGTATATTGTAAGTAAACTCCATAATCCTCCACCCCTCGTACTATCATGGTGTACAGTATATTGTAAGTAATCTCCATAACCCTCCACCCTTCGGACTATCATGGTGTACAGTATATTGTAAGTAAACTCCATAATCCTCCACCCCTCGGAGTATCATGGTGTACAGTATATTGTAAGTAAACTCCATAATCCTCTACCTCTCAGACTATCATGGTGTGCAGTTTATTGTAAGTAAACTCCATAATCCTCTACCCCTCGGACTATCATGGTGTACAGTATATTGTATATAAACTGCATAATTCTCTACCCCTCGGACTATCATGGTGTGCAGTATATTGTGCATAAACTCCATAATCCTCCACCCCTCGGACTATCATGGTGTACAGTATATTGTTTATAAACTCCATAATCCTCCACCCCTCGGATTATCATGGTGAGCAGTATATTGTATATAAACTCCATAATCCTCCACCCCTCGGAATATCATGGTGTACAGTATATTGTAAGTAAACTCCATAACCCTCCACCCCTCGGACTATTATGGTGTACAGTATATTGTAAGTA
>JABXNX010001816.1:0-11374 GCA_014843695.1 Archivesica marissinica | reverse complement strand
TAGTGTTGTTATTGCGTTGTTATTGCGTTGCTAGTGTTGTTTGGGTGTTCTAGTGTTGGTCTAGTGTTGGTCTAGTGTTGGTCTAATGTTGTTATTGTGTTGTTCTTGTGTTGTTCTAGTGTTGTTCTAGTGTTGTTGTAGTGTTGTTATTGCGTTGCTAGTGTTGTTCTAGTGTTGTTCTAGTGTTGTTGTAGTGTTGTTCTAGTGTTATTGTAGTGTTGGTCTAGTGCTGTTGTAGTGTTGTTCTAGTGTTGTTGTAGTGTTGGTCTAGTGTTGTTCTAGTGTTGGTCTAGTGTTGTTCTAGTGTTGTTCTAGTGTTGTTCTAGTGTTGTTGTAGTGTTGGTCTAGTGTTGTTGTAGTGTTGGTCTAGTGTTGTTGTAGTGTTGTTCTAGTGTTGTTCTAGTGTTGGTCTAGTGTTGTTCTAGTGTTGGTCTAGTGTTGTTCTAGTGTTGTTCTAGTGTTGGTCTAGTGTTGTTCTAGTGTTGTTCTAGTGTTGTTCTAGTGTTGTTGTAGTGTTGGTCTAGTGTTGTTATTGCGTTGCTAGTGTTGTTCTAGTGTTGTTGTACTGTTGGTCTAGTGTTGTTCTAGTGTTGTTCTAGTGTTGTTGTACTGTTGGTCTAGTGTTGGTCTAGTGTTGTTCTAGTGGTGTTCTAGTGTTGTTCTAGTGTTGTTCTAGTGTTGGTCTAGTGTTGTCTAGTGTTGTTCTAGTGTTGTTCTAGTGGTGTTCTAGTGTTGTTCTAGTGTTGGTCTAGTGTTGTTCTAGTGTTGTTCTAGTGTTGGTCTAGTGTTGTTCTAGTGTTGTTCTAGTGTTGTTGTTATTGCGTTGCTAGTGTTGTTGTAGTGTTGGTCTAGTGTTGGTCTAGTGTTGTTATTGCGTTGCTAGTGTTGTTCTAGTGTTGTTCTAGTGTTGTTCTAGTGTTGTTCTAGTGTTGGTCTAGTGTTTTCTAGTGTTGTTCTAGTGTTGTTGTGTAGTGTTGTTCTAGTGTTGTTGTAGTGTTGTTGTAGTGTTGTTGTAGTGTTGGTCTAGTGTTGTTGTAGTGTTGTTCTAGTGCTGTTGTAGTGTTGTTGTAGTGTTGGTCTAGTGTTGTTGTAGTGTTGTTCTAGTGTTGTTCTAGTGTTGTTGTGTAGTGTTGGTCTAGTGTTGTTGTGTAGTGTTGTTCTAGTGTTGGTCTAGTGTTGTTGTGTAGTGTTGGTCTAGTGTTGTTCTAGTGTTGTTGTAGTGTTGTTCTAGTGTTGGTCTAGTGTTGTTCTAGTGTTGTTGTAGTGTTGTTATTGCGTTGCTAGTGTTGTTCTAGTGTTGTTCTAGTGTTGTTCTTGTGTTGTTGTAGTGTTGGTCTAGTGTTGTTCTAGTGTTGTTCTAGTGTTGTTCTAGTGTTGTTCTTGTGTTGTTATTGTATTGCTAGTGTTGTTCTAGTGTTGTTCTAGTGTTGTTCTAGTGTTGTTGTAGTGTTGGTCTAGTGTTGTTGTAGTGTTGTTCTAGTGTTGTTCTAGTGTTGTTGTAGTGTTGGTCTAGTGTTGTTCTAGTGTTGTTGTAGTGTTGTTCTAGTGTTGTTGTAGTGTTGGTCTAGTGTTGTTATTGCGTTGCTAGTGTTGTTCTAGTGTTGTTCTAGTGTTGTTCTATTGTTGTTATTGTGTTGTTGTAGTGTTGTTATTGCGTTGCTAGTGTTGTTCTAGTGTTGTTCTATTGTTGTTCTAGTGTTGTTGTAGTGTTGTTATTGCGTTGCTAGTGTTGTTCTAGTGTTGGTCTAGTGTTGTTATTGCGTTGCTAGTGTTGTTCTAGTGTTGTTCTAGTGTTGTTGTAGTGTTGTTATTGCGTTGCTAGTGTTGGTCTAGTGTTGTTCTAGTGTTGTTCTAGTGTTGTTCTAGTGTTGGTCTAGTGTTGTTCTAGTGTTGGTCTAGTGTTGTTCTATTGTTGGTCTAGTGTTGTTATTGCGTTGCTAGTGTTGTTCTAGTGTTGTTGTAGTGTTGTTATTGCGTTGCTAGTGTTGTTCTAGTGTTGGTCTAGTGTTGTTCTAGTGTTGTTGTAGTGTTGTTATTGCGTTGCTAGTGTTGTTCTAGTGTTGTTACTGCGTTACTAGTGTTGTTTTGGTGTTGTAGTGTTGTTCTAGTGTTGTTACTAGTGTTGTTTTGGTGTTGTAGTGTTGTTCTAGTGTTGGTCTAGTGTTGGCCTTGTGTTGTTCTTGTGTTGATTTAGTGTTGCAAAAAAATTCTAACATTCATTTAACAATGAGAGACATCGGCCAGTTACTTCCCCTGAATACTCCCTAAAAGTATGTAGGACCTCTTAAGTGGTTTCGTTGTTGACTTTGCACAACATGCTATCCATGTTCACCCTCGTTCTCATATTATTGTTATTATGTTACTATATCTCGACAACTTACATTAAATCCAATATACAATGGGTACGTATCCGTATATTTGTTGTATCATTTAACTAACATGATTGGGATAAAATCGCATTTATCACAACGCAACATCTTGTTAGGGAACAACAGTAAAAACAAAGGATTCCAACTGAAAGCATTGCTATACATTTCAGGTTAAATCGGACTTTATCTGCCAAGGGAGGTAATAGAAAAGCCTGCGATATCCCTCTTTGAACACCGGTACCTGATACCTCAATAAATGCATACCGAAAGTACCACTGTATATGCAGGGCCGGATCCACTGGATCCTAAAATTGTGTGCGTTCGGGGGGACATGAATTGGCCAAGGGCGTCTCGGGCATGCCCCCCCCCCCTGAACAATTTTTGGGAGCATCGTGTTTGGCGCATTCTTGTGCAGTTTCATGGCGTCTTATTTGTGCAAAATGACCGTATATATAATAATATCAATAGGTCATGATCATCGAAAGCATAAAATATGACGCAATTATATATATTCTAATCACAGGATTCGGCACGTTTGGGGGTACTAGTATATATATTTAAGTACAGGGATTCTACTCTGTGGGATGTCAGATTTCGCATCGATCAGTAAAATGGCCCTATCTGAAACAATTTTGTACAAAGCTGTCCAAATATAACGCCTATCCCGAGTCTTTATATTGTTCTTCAAATAAAACACAACTTTAAGCTGCATGCATGTATACTTTGCAAACAATTGCCACAAACATTGGCCATAGCAGGTCACATTTCCGTACTAGGACACGGGTTCTGTCAGCAACAACAAAAAATCTTCGACGGGAGAGTTTTAACTGTGAATAACATTATCAATAAAATGTGTTTCCACTAACGTGTAGGTTTATTCAGCAAAAATGTACGTCAAAAAGAGATTTCGTAGCATTTTCAATTTGTTTTGAAAAATTCTAAAGCGGCGCAATTTGCGTTGAAACGAGCGTCCTAGTATGGAAATGTGACCTGCTATGGCCAATGTTTGTGGCAATTGTTTGCAAAGTATACATGCACGCAGCTTAAAGTTGTGTTTTATTTGAAGAACAATATAAAGACTCGGGATAGGCGTTATATTTGGACAGATTTGTACAAAATTGTTTCAGATAGGGCCATTTTACTGATCGATGCGAAATCTGACATCCCACAGAGTAGAATCCCTGTACTTAAATATATATACTAGTACCCCCAAACGTGCCGAATCCCTGTGATTTTGTTAAGTACATAATTATATTCAGCTAAATGCAGCCAGCCAAGGGACCTCCAGAATGTTGGGTAAAATGTATAATGAAGCAACTTATCTGGGTACTGGCTGCTTAATTGAGTTGACACGCTAACACAGGATTGACTGTAACTGCAAGTGTTCAATATATATACTGTATATACCTTATTTTACACACCCCCCACCAATTTACCTCTTTACCCCCCCCCCCCCATTAAAATTTGAAATATTGAAAATTCATTACTGTAGTAAATCGTGAATTTAAAAAAATCATATTTTCCGCTTTGGCAATAGGCCTTGAATTGAACAATTTGTGTCCAAAACTGGGAAAATGTCAAAACATGGAAATTCCGTATCTATTTTTAGACATGCACCCATTATATTTAAGAAGCTTCATAGCTGTTACTTCTCATACACGTGTACTAATCAATTGACGGTAGCTATACGGCCAATACCGTTATCCCTCTAGGGAACTATTGAGAAAATATGCAATGCTGTTATCCCTCTAGGGAACTATTGAGAAAATATGTTGTCTGCTAATGTTTACAAGTTTGTGCCCAGGGTTTGCGCCCAGCTGTAGCCACGATTGAGCTCACACAGATGTTACCACAGTTTCATGACCTTGCATCTTTGCACTGGTTATTGAATAACCTCTTGTATGAAGTAACAGTTAGCCAGAAAACTTCAAAGGTGTCAAAAACGGGGTCCAGAGTCGGCCACATCTCAAGGGTGGTTTATCGACTTCATGTAAATTGAGCTCTCTAATTTACGCCCACACCTGGCCAAATGCATCGCCCAAGACGGCAAGCTTCAAAGGTGTCAAAAACAGGTTCCAGAGTAAGTGCCCTCGCAAGAGTAGTTTACGGACTACCAATACTTCATGTTAAAAGGGCTCTCTAATTTATGCCCACTTTCATGTAAAAAGGGCTTGTTAATTGATCCCCCGCACCTGGCCAAATGCATCGCCCAAGGGGTGTAAAATAGGTACTATGCGGTATATATTGCAGATCAATATAATCTGTACCCTATTTATGTACTTTACATGGACGTTAGATTATACATGTATTTTACATAGAAGTCATTTAATACCTGCATTCCTTTCATTAAAACATATACAGCACAAATAAATTTATATGAACTTGTGTTCCTTGTTGTACATTAATTCATCATCTGGTTTAATGTTGGCGATGCCTCCAGAAGCATATTGCCTACTCATTTTATTTTTGGAGAATAGTGGAAGATATGAAAGCCGTTTCAAGTTCCAGAAGCATATTGCCTACTCATTTTATTTCTGGAGGATAGTGGAAGATATGAAAGCCGTTTCAAGTTCCAGAAGCATATTGCCTACTCATTTTATCTCTGGAGGATAGTGGAAGATATGAAAGCCGTTTCAAGTTCCAGACGCATATTGCCTACTTATTTTATTTTTGGAGGATAGTGGAAGATATGAAAACCGTTTCAAGTTCCAGAAGCATATTGCCTACTCATTTTATTTTTGGAGGATAGTAGAAGATATGAAAGCCGTTTCAAGTTCCAGAAGCATATTGCCTACTCATTTTATTTCTGGAGGATAGTGGAAGATATGAAAGCCGTTCCAAGTTCCAGAAGCATATTGCCTACTCATTTTATCTCTGGAGGATAGTGGAAGATATGAAAGCCGTTTCAAGTTCCAGAAGCATATTGCCTACTCATTTTATTTTTGGAGGATAGTGGAAGATATGAAAGCCGTTTCAAGTTCCAGAAGCATATTGCCTACTCATTTTATTTTTGGAGGATAGTGGAAGATATGAAAGCCGTTCCAAGTTCCAGAAGCATCCCTGGTTGTTTACATGCCCGGTGTATGGCATCAGTAAGCTAGACCTCAGTGTTTTTTTTATATCGCATCTGAAAGACTTAATATTGTTAGCGTCAAATGGGGGATCAAACCTGCAATCTCTGAATTCACAGTTCACAGCCACTGGACTACTGACCCGTCGATATAGGTTGTCATTATATTATACCAAAGTAGTTAAATATTTAACAGCTAACATCATTTGGGATGGCACCAGACAGTGACTATATGCTGATCATTAATTTTGGCACTGTCCGATTAGCATAGTGGTTAGCCCGCTCGCTTCTCACTAATGCAACCCGGGTTTGATCCTCGGACCGGGAAGTATGTGAGATGGTACATTGTTCACCAGATTGGACAGGTGGGTTTTCTCCAGGTACTCCAGTTTCCTCCCACACGAATGACGAGTGATTAATATAAGTTGTTAAAACTTGCTTCGCAATCGTTGTAAAATAAATAAAGTTTAAACATTAATTTTGGGACAGCAATTGTCTGGCGATCATATTGGACAGCAACATACAGTAATTAATGTGAATCTGATCAGTGTCCACTGCATCACTATTGGACAGTAATTAATGTGTATCTGATCAGTGTCCACTGCATCACTATTGGACAGTAATTAATGTGAATCTGCATTGTCCACTCATCACTATTGGCACTATTGGACAGTAATTAATGTGTATCTGATCAGTGTCCACTACATCACTATTGGACAGTAATTAATGTGAATCTGATCATTGTCCACTGCATCACTATTGGACAGTAATTAATGTGTATCTGATCAGTGTCCACTCATCACTATTGGACAGTAATTAATGTGAATCTGATCATTGTCCACTGCATCACTATTGGACAGTAATTAATGTGTATCTGATCAGTGTCCACTGCATCACTATTGGACAGTAATTAATGTGAATCTGATCATTGTCCCCTGCATCACTATTGGACAGTAATTAATGTGAATCTGGTCATTGTCCACTACATCACTATTGGACAGTAATTAATGTGAATCTGGTCATTGTCCACTACATCACTATTGGACAGCAATTAATGTGAATCTGATCATTGTCCACTGCAGCACTATTGGACAGTAATTAATGTGAATCTGATCATTGTCCACTGCAGCACTATTGGACAGTAATTAATGTGAATCTGGTCATTGTCCACTACATCACTATTGGACAGTAATTAATGTGAATCTGGTCATTGTCCACTACATCACTATTGGTTCACAGGTTATTTTATACAAATTTATATTAGCTCGATTGCGAAACAAGTTCTTGCATCTTATATTAATCACTCTAGACACCTCATTCCTGATGGAATCTATAGCCATGAGGGAGAAAGAAGAGGCAACGTGGAAATTAAATGCCTTGCCTAAGGGCACAATTGTAACGGCTCCAGCGGGGTTCGAACTCCGGACTTTTCGCACCTGAAGCGAACGCGCAACCGCTGTGCAATCAGACTTCCACATGTTCAGTACCACTGTTCTAGAGTACTCAGTATTGTCTCAATCCAGGGTACCATCTATTAATCCAGGGTACCATCTATTAATCCAGGTACCATCTTTCAATCCAGGTACTATCTTTCAATCCAGGTACTATCTTTCAATCCAGGTACTATCTTTCAATCCAGGTACTATCTTTCAATCCAGGTACCATCTTTCAATCCAGGTACCATCTTTCAATCCAGGTACTATCTTTCAATCCAGGGAACCATCTTTCAGTTCCAGGGAACCATCTTTCAATTCCAGGGAACCATCTTTAAGGTCCAGGGAACCATCTTTAAGGTCCAGGGTACCATCTTGGGATCATGTATTTTCACTGTACAAGTTTTGAGGCATTCACCTTCAAAATTTACTTACATAATGGTAGCATAGCAATTTCTTTTAATTTAAAACTTGCTGTTAACAAGGTTGGATTTGCACCATCTGTTACATTTTCTATAACTGCACACATTTAATACAATATCTGTATGGACCACCCACGGTACCGACGAGCCCATATAAGTGTAATATATTCATCCGTTTATGAACTTATAAAATGTCAACTCTATAACTAAACTAATGTTATTGAATCCATACAAAAGTTGGCAAATGTTTTTATGGCGGCATATTTGTTTGATTCCTATTCCCATAATCATAGTCTTATAGGGAAAGTTATCAGCCCTGCCTACTTGCAGCCATGTGTTTGACGAGTTAAAACTTTATCAAGCTAAAACATGTGACCAATATTAAACAGAATTGAGTAAAATGTTTTTTGGGGGAATTTAATGTTATAGTAATCCACTTTTTTTCTCTCAAAGATAGACAACCTTTATAATGCTCTGCAATTGAGTATAACTGAGTTACCTCCCTTTGTTAGAAACCGTATTCAATAAAAAAAACGTGCACCTCCCTCTATTGGAAAACATTTAAATTGTCTTTGAAAACAAACATTCATAGTTAGGTAAAATGTGAGTTATCTTTCCATTCATAATGACCAATCACAATTGGTTTATATCTGGGTTTATATGCATGTACAAATGGTGTATATCTGGGTTTATATGTAAGTACAAATGGTATATATCTGGGTTTATATGCATGTACAAATGGTATATATCTGGGTTTATATGTATGTACAAATGGTATATATCTGGGTTTATATGTATGTACAAATGGTATATATCTGGGTTTATATGTATGTACAAATGGTGTCTATCTGGGTTTATATGTATGCAGGCGCGGCGCTAGGAATTTCTGGAGGGGGTTCGATGCAAGTGTGACGGCCCGTAGGGCAGGTGCCTGCTAAGGTCCGGGGGCATGTTCCCCCGGAAAATGGTAAATCTGGAAGCTCTGAAATGGCATTTCTTGCATTCTAGAGCTCAACATGTATGATAAAACAGATGGCAGGAACAAGCATCAGCAGCTTCACAGCTCTCTGTGAAAGTTTGTTAAATCATGTATCCATCTCACTGATGATGTAGTCAAGAAGTGGAATGGCAACTGTACGGCGATAATATTCTTCTGGCGTATCAGCGAGCTGATTTTGACGATGGATCTGGCGTTGGCAATGCGTGGCAAAGACGGATCAACGTTTAGTTTCTCTGCGATACGTTCGGCTTGTTTGTAGATCTTTTTGAAACCTTCTTCAACGTTGTCACGTTTCGCTTTCATATCAGACGCGGTTTCATCAATCAACTGGTAAGCTTTTACAATGTCTATCGTTCGACCCTGAAGGTAGACGGTAACGCCGTGAAGAGGGTGCAACAGGTAATACAGCGACACCAGACCAACAATAAATCCGACATCCGTCACAGCTTTAGTGTGAGCAATTGCATCTTTCCTTGATTCCGAGTCCCAGCCTTTCGTAAACGCCTTATCAAAACCATCCATGTCCGGGTGAGTACCACTGATGATATTAAAGCACTCTACCAGGAATGGTAGGGCCAGGTAGAAATGCTCATAAGCGGTATCGCGCTCCGACCAACGGGTCTTGCACATGCCAATTATCACTTTTCTAGTGGTGGCATTGTGAACGTGACGTTTTTCAGCTGTCATTTATATGAGCCTTTCCCGTTTTGGAGAGTAGTTGAAGAAGATAGCTACATCCTTCATAGTAGCAATCACATGCTGTATGTTATTAGCTTTACAGCTAGCGGCAATGGAAATATTAAGAATATGTCCATTACAATGGGTATATGGAGCATTTGGTGCATGCTGTGAAATGATTCCAGATACGCCTTTCTTCTCGCTAGACATGTTTGAGGCACCATCATAACACTGCCCCTGAAGCTGATGAATATCCAAACCAACGTTTTTATGGAACTCCAGGATGGCATTAGCTTCGCCAGTAATTCCATGAATGTTGATGAACTCAACGAACTCCTCTCGTATCTGTTTCACTTCGTCTTCAAAGCGAAAACAAACTGATAGAATTTCATCATTACTTGATGTTACCTCATCCACCATTACAGTGTGAAAACCTGCTTTCTTAATCTCTGTAATAATATCTGCTTGGATGATGGAGTGGCCAATCAAATGAATCATCTCATTTTGCGACTGGTGATGATGATATGAAGCATTCCTTGAGATGGGTTTCATCATATGATCGTACACCATTAACTGAAAAAGGGGGTTTGTTCGCACCTCCCCGGCGCTGCCCCTGGTATGTACACATGGTATATATCTGGGTTTATATGCATGTACAAATGGTATACATCTGGGTTTATATGTATGTACAAATGGTGTCTATCTGGGTTTATATGTATGTACCATTGGTATATATCTGGGTTTATATGCATATACAAATGGTATATATCTGGGTTTATATGTATGTACAAATGGTATATATCTGGGTTTATATGCATGTACAAATGGTGTATATCTGGGTTTATATGTATGTACAAATGGTATATATCTGGGTTTATATGCATGTACAAATGGTGTCTATCTGGGTTTATATGTATGTACAAATGGTGTCTATCTGGGTTTATATGCATGTACAAATGGTATATATCTGGGTTTATATGTATGTACAAATGGTATATATCTGGGTTTATATGTATGTACAAATGGTGTCTATCTGGGTTTATATGTATGTACAAATGGTATATATCTGGGTTTATATGTATGTACAAATGGTGTCTATCTGGGTTTATATGTATGTACAAATGGTATATATCTGGGTTTATATGTATGTACAAATGGTATATATCTGGGTTTATATACATGTACAAATGGTATATATCTGGGTTTATATGTATGCACAAATGGTATATATCTGGGTTTATATGTATGTACAAATGGTATATATCTGGGTTTATATGTATGTACAAATGGTATATATCTGGGTTTATATATATGTACAAATGGTGTCTATCTGGGTTTATATGCATGTACACATGGTGTCTATCTGGGTTTATATGCATGTACAAATGGTATATATCTGGGTTTATATGTATGTACAAATGGTATATATCTGGGTTTATATGCATGTACAAATGGTGTCTATCTGGGTTTATATGCATGTACAAATGGTATATATCTGGGTTTATATGTAAGTACAAATGGTATATATCTGGGTTTATATGAATGTACAAATGGTGTCTATCTGGGTTTATATGAATGTACAAATGGTGTCTATCTGGGTTTATATGTATGTACAAATGGTATATATCTGGGTTTATATGCATGTACAAATGGTGTCTATCTGGGTTTATATGCATGTACAAATGGTATATATCTGGGTTTATATGTATGTACAAATGGTATATATCTGGGTTTATATGCATGTACAAATGGTATATATCTGGGTTTATATGCATGTACAAATGGTATATATCTGGGTTTATATGCATGTACAAATGGTTTATCTGGGTTTATATGCATGTACAAATGGTATATATCTGGGTTTATATGTATGTACAAATGGTGTCTATCTGGGTTTATATGCATGTACAAATGGTATATATCTGGGTTTATATGTATGTACAAATGGTATATATCTGGGTTTATATGCATGTACAAATGGTATATATCTGGGTTTATATGTATGTACAAATGGTATATATCTGGGTTGTCTATCTGGGTTTATATGCATGTACAAATGGTATATATCTGGGTTTATATGTATGTACAAATGGTATATATCTGGGTTTATATGCATGTACATTGGTGTTTTGGGTTTTTGTTGTTGGTTTTTGGTTTATATGCATGTACAAATGGTATATATCTGGGTTTATATGTATGTACAAATGGTGTATGTCTGGGTTTATATGCATGTACAAATGGTATATATGTGGGTTTATATGTATGTACAAATGGTGTATATCTGGGTTTATATGCATGTATGGTGTTTTGGGTTTTTGTGTCAAATGGTATATATCTGGGTTTATATGTATGTACAAATGGTATATATCTGGGTTTATATGCATGTACAAATGGTATATATC
>JABXNX010001815.1:0-11386 GCA_014843695.1 Archivesica marissinica | reverse complement strand
AAAGGCATTCCTATAAAATTTAAGGAATCTATTAATCTTATATTTTTATATTTTAATAACATAATATTATTCCCATTCATAATTAAATCAGGTTTAATTGTACCATGTGTAATTAAATATCTTAAAACAAAGTGTGTATCATACCCTCTTCCATTATGAGCTATTACTGTTGAATAATTATGAATAGGACTAAATAACCATTTACAGAATTCTTGTAATGTATTTTCACCTTCAAATATCATTTGTTTTTCACCTTCAATATTATTACAATGGTCACAATATTCAGTAACTGATTTACAAATACATTTGTCACATGCCCGTTGAGCTACACAATAATTTGGTTTATGTTCCCCATCATCAAATTGACATTCAAAGTCATAAAATATATAGGGTACTATTTTAGGTCCTTGTTTTAATGGTTCAGATACATATATCGGTATATAACAATCATGGTCCAAGGGTACTATTAATTTACAATATTTACATTTCTTAAACCCTGGACATATATGATTTTTTTTACTTTCTATTAATAGAGTATCACATTTTTTACATAACTGTACAGACGAACATATATTTTTCTTATGTTTTCCTTTAATTGTTTTATGATTTTCATAACATGATATACTAACAAACCAACGCCTGCAAGTATTACAATGAACGGGTTCTTCTTTTTCACATAATTCATGCGAATAACATTTACATATATTATTACATTTATGATACTCTTTATTACTATAACCTACATCACAATATTCACAAAAATAACTATAACCAAAAAGAACCCTAATGGATACCCTAGATGAATGTGAGGAACCATTGAAAAAGAGATCACGAGTTGAAGACCCCACAAAGGAGAGAGCCCCATTGAAAGCATTTCGTAAAAAGAGACTATTGAATCTATAAGATGATTGTATGACATTACATTTTAATTGATTATTTTATTAAAAATGGAACTAATAGATAAGGTGTAAGAACGACATTGAAGTACCTATTAAATAGAGTTAACAAATAATAACACTCATTGTATTGGATGTAAATATTATTTTTTGGAACTTGTATTAGATGTATTGTGGTTATTTCAGTTTATATTTTGATGTTGTGATTGTAAAATAATAAATAATACTTTGACAAAATCTAAGAGGTTTTTATTTCATTTTATTATGGGTCCTGAAAAGGACCCATATAATGGTTTCTTTACTTGAGTACTATGTTCTTCTTTCTCTTTATCTTTTATACTTGTATTAAAATATTTGTCTAGGTTATATAATAACAATCTATATATTAGAAGGTGATTGCCAATGTTGTGGTGGTAGTGTTTGTTTCGATAGTGAATCAGATATCTGGGATAAACTGTTAGGTTATTTTTGTCATTGGTGTAGTAAAGAAACATATTACTGTGATCTATGTTATGAACACAACAATTTCTTACATATGCATGGATTATGTTTATTTTGTTTTAATGTAGTATTTAAATGTAGGTAACCGTAGCGCTATACATTAGACGTGTTACTATTTATAGCTAGTAGGTCAAGCCGATTTTTGCCACTATATATTGAGTTTTTATGGTTTTTTTATTATTGACCACCTCACAATGACGGACTTGATAGATTATTTGAATGAACCTATGCTAGGAGGTCGATGGAGTCATATCGTAGAGCTGATTATGAAACCAGCTATTACATCAACACCTCTACTACCAGAAAACTAATGATGATTACCTCAGGCGTATGATGAGCTATGTTCCTGTTTATGGAGGGATTACGCCGGTGGATTATTGTGGAGATTCTATCTCTAGCACAACATTTCCTCTGGATATTATCGACCCTGGACCTGAGAGCAAACCCTTAACATGATATTGTTAGGAAGAAAAAATACGGTCCTTTTCAGGACCAACACACATATTCCGATAAGAAAAATCTCTCAAATATTGTCATATTAGTTATATTTATATATTACAACAAACATATATAAATACTAGATATCTTTTATATTTTTTCATTTTAGTTGTAGCATTGCAAAGAGATAACACCTTCACAATGAGTTATTTACAAGATAGAATAACACATATAGTATCTACAAATGAAGGATTACATTTTTCAAAAGTACATTTAAGATTAGGAACAAATGTATTTATAGAAATGATACATGAGGAAATAATTAGAAAAGTAGGGTCTGATGTTGACTTAGAAACATCATCTTCAAAACATATTGTAGAGAATGATAAGGGTAAACCATTTGTACATTATTATGGGTTAGCACACACAAAAGCAAAATTGTATTTAGGAAAGGAAATAGATATAGAAAGTTTGATTGTAAATTATTTAACAAAAAGAAAATTAGATATTATTAAAAAGGAGGATATAGAAAAAGTATGTAAAGATTTAGGGGTATATTACCCCAGTTGGCTTATAATGTATAATGATTATCTTATGGAAAGAAATAAACTCAACATGTCAGAACAACCAGATACTATAAATATAATTCATGTCTTATTACATAGACATTTACGTAGATTATATTCATGGAACTATTAATACACTGTTCTATTAAAATAATCCAATTCTATTAATATATTCCAAAATAAGGGTAACAATACACTATATAAGTTAGAACAACCATAGAACACTATCATTATTTTTACTTGATATTGTAGCAAAGACATCAATCATGAATAATAGCAATATGAAAGCAAATCATATGGTATCTACATCATTTGGGTTACAATATTCTAAAGTACAGTTGGGTTTAGATACAGATCTTTATATAGAAATGGTAAATGATGAAATAATCAGAAAAGTAGGAGATGTTGACTTAACAACAATACATCCAGAACATATTCTAATTTTAGATGGGGAACCATATAACAATTATTATGGAATGCTTTTTTCACATACACAACAATATTTAGGCAAAGAAATGGATATAGAAAGTATATTATCACATTTTCTATCGAAACGTAAATTAGATATTGTTGAATTAGATGATATAGAATTTATGTACACTACATTAGGTATGGGATATGAGTAATGGATCTCAATGTATGATGATTATGTTGTTTCTAGAAATAGATTAGTATTACCATATGATGTACACTATATAAATGTACTTGATGTGTTACTATATCATCATTCAAAGAGAACTTGGTAGTATAGGTAACATGTCACATATAGTAAAAATCGGTGTGGAAGGAGGATTTTGTTCGGAATTTGTTAATAGTATTATACATTTAGATTTAGGGGAGGAGGTGTTGATTGATATGGTTAATGATGAAATAACACGAAAGAGAATACCAAAAGAGGAGAATTTTGGTAATATGTTGAATTGAATTGGGATTTAGTGAAGCACTAGCAGATCCTATAAACGTTATTATATATGCTGAATATGATAATCAAATAGAAATTAACAGTATCAGAGAAGTGATTACAGATTATTAACAATGGATACATATTCACTACAATATTTATTGGACAAATCTACTATATTAAAACATTTAAATGGAATTGTGTGCGCAAAAGATGAACTAGCTATGGAACAATATACAAAAAAAACATATATTGTAAACACAGATGATTCAAACCAACCAGGAAAACATTGGGTGTTAATATATTTCATGGAGGACATTGGATTTTATTTCGATTCTTATGGAAATACACAACATATAAAAGAAGAAATTGTGAACTTTATGAACAAAAATTGTAAAAAATGGACAAAAAATTGTATTAGAATTCAAAGCACATATAGTGTTATGTGTGGTGTATTTTGTTTATTTGCACTTGATATGTTAGTTAGAGGTATTGATTTAAAACAATTACTAAAAAATATGTTCTATACAAATAATGAATATTTGTATAAAAATGACATTATTATTAAAACTTGGTTTGATAAACATTATGGAAAATTATATGAACATGGTATATTGATGAAGGAACTAGACACTGTTTATGTTAATTATAACCAAGGTTGTAAATGTGAAAAAACTTTAAATTAACATGTATTCAAATTAACATGTATGTTACTAATGCTTTAGTTATTAGTTAATAGTTAATATTGGAAAATAAAAATATTATATTGAACATTTATTATGGGTTATGTTATTTTTAGTAGTCATTAGGGGTGGAACTATGGGGGCATGTCAAACATGTGCATGTGTATAAATCCCCATAGCGCCATAAAAAAATCCCCATACTGCCACCCACCTCGGTAAAATCCCCATATTCAATAAAACATCCCCCAGGAGGTGTTGATTGATATGGTTAATGATGAAATAACACGAAAGAGAATACCAAAAGAGGAGAATTTTGGTAATATGTTGTCAAATGTACATTTACATTTGGGTACATATATAGATATGGAAAGTGTTATTAAACATTATTTATATAACAAACATATTGCGGTTGTTAAACATAGAGATATAGAAGCTGTGTTAAAAGAAACACTTGGTATAGATGATTGGTCTATAATATATAATAACTATTTAGAGAAGACAAAAATAACTCCAGAGGATGGTGATTATATAAATGTATGCGGTGTATTACTATACCATCATTTAGAAAGACAGTATTAACCATATTATGGAGAACAGAATAACACATGATATGGTATTATTTTATGGACAAAACAGTGTTTTCAGTAACTTTTATCCTGCAGACTTTATAGATAGTGATGGTGTGAAATATATATGTACTGAACAATATTTTCAACATAAAAAAATGCTACAATGCCAGGAACATAATATCGCAGCGAAGATACTTAATTCTACTAATCCATATGAGATCAAGCATCTAGGACGCTCAAGATCTACAAACTTTGATGTAGTACAATGGACAAACGATTCAACAGATGTACTTTTTGAAGCAAATTGGTTAAAATATAACCAAAATGAACACTTAAAAAGAATTTTATTAAATACTAATAATAAAATTCTTGCTGAGGCTAACCCCAGAGACTGTATTTGGGGTATTGGTTTAAATATGTGGAATAAAAATGCTACAATACAAGCTAATTGGAAGGGTCATAATCAATTTGGAGAATTATTAATGCATGTTAGATATTTTATTAGGAATAAAAATTGTTAGTTGTATCTTAGTTAATTATTAGTTATTATTAGAAAATAAAAAAATTATATTGAAATTTATTATGTGTTATGTTATATTTAGTAGTCACTAGGGTGGAACTATGGGCCATGTAACCCAAAACGGCCCATACTGTCATCCACAGCAAAAGTGCCCTATAAATTATTAAAAAGTGCCCCATAGTGCCAAAAATATTATATTGAAAAAATCATTTTATTTATTAAATTTTTTATTTTTATTAAAAATATTATTTTATTTTATTAAAAATTTTATTAACAATTTATTTTATTTATTAAAAAAATTACTTTATTAAAAATTTTATTTTATTTTTATTAAAAATTTTATTTTATTTTTATTAAAAAAATTATTTTATTTTATTAAAAATTTTATTAAAAAATTTATTTTATTTATTAAAAAAATTATTTTATTTATTAAAATTTTTATTTTATTTTTATTAAAAATTTTATTTTATTTTTTATTAAATTTTTTATTTAATTTTATTTTTATTAAAAATTTATTATGTGTTATGTTATTTTTAGTAGTCACTAGGGTTGGAACTATGGGGGCATGTCAAACATGTGCATGTGTATAAATGCCCCATATTCAATAAAAGTTGCCCCATACTGCCACCCACCTCGGTAAAATGCCCCATAGTGCCATAGACATGCCCCATAGTGCCACCCTATACCTTTTGTAAGGATGTTTTTCATTGGTAGAAAAACTATCTGTTTTTTGGTACTAGCTCGAACTGTTTACTGATTGGTTGATTTACTATCCGTTTTTGAAGCCTAGCTCAGAGCAAATTTGTGACTGCAAGAACTTGTACTCGTGTTGATAATACAAACAAACGTTAGAGTTACTGTAAAATATACAATGTTTTAATGAGAAACATTTCGTCTAGCTTATTGTTATCTACACTTGAATATTTCATATCAGTTCAAGAGGCTATATATAACCACAACTTTCTGTAGATATATAATGTTGTGGTTCTATAATTCTATGTTAGAATTTTTAATGTTTGTGCCCATATGATCTGTCTGCTAATGTTTCTCAACAGCCTAATATGTGGTCTGAAGATACTTTGCAAACAAATATAAGCACTTCAGACACTTTCACTGAACCCAGGATACAATGTGCTCCATTTATATATTTATAAGGGTTCAGTATACACAGTAAAATAGTACAAATAAAGGTGTATATTATGTACAAAAGTTGGAGTCTTTATGACATATTAGGCTATTAGAGCAGATTATCATGTCCCATTCCCAAATATAGGTTGAAGATGAAAGCCTCATGAACTTAAAGTTAAAAGTCTCTCTGCATGTGCGGTACAATAAAATATGGTACTAAAAACAGTGCTTCCATATCCGTAGAAAATGTTCTGTATATATAGTTTCAGGGCCACGTTAAAACTAACATTATAATATAAAATAGATAAATCATGTAATTTAAAACATTCGTTGGTAACGCACAGAGCAGAGTATTTAAGATACTAATTGTTTACGTTTGTCCAGAAATTATATATCTAATTGTGGTCGCATCAGGTAGGAGAGTGAACAGCCTAGGAGAGATCTAATTGGTATCCAGAGCCAGCAACGCACGCAGAAATCTAGTTTGTAGGTCAGTGTGCAATTGGACAGACTGCTTAATGACATGTATAGATTCTACCACCTGATTACTTGTTGTTATACCCAGGGAGCTATATATGTCCATTTGTGAACATTGGCATGAATGTTTTACACAAATCATACATTTACTGGTACCAAAAGGCTTATAGTTTACTAAGCTGATCATGTGCATGGGCTAAGGCCACATTCATTGTAAAATATAAGAATTGATCTTTTACAGTCCATTACTAAATGTGTGGACTTATTACAGGTATATGTCATATGGGAATCTCGGGGAAACTGTTTATGTAGCTGTCAATGGTATTCAATCTAGCTTCCAACCAATGCAGGGTAGGTGTTCGTCAAGGGGGAGTAATTTTAACTTGGTTTTAAATACTACATTTTGCTTAATCGCATGTTGATCAAACTAGAACGAAGTAACCGTGGAATAGAATAGTAACCATGTTTGAATAAAGATACATTCAAATCAAGGCCACAGTACTGCAACAGTATGCCTCACAACAAGCTTTTATAGAGCTGCCTAGTGGTATAGTTTCTACCACAGAAGTCTATTGATGTAGGTAGATATTTCGCCAAATTCTCTTAGCTTAAGTCGTGCTGAATATTGAAGTTATGTAACGTAGCGTGGTTCCGTATTTCGTAGCCTTCCGTGAACGCATAGTAAGATGAAAATTCAATTAACAACTATCACAGTATATATATAACTTGTAATTAGTTATTAATTTCAAAATGCATCGGCCTGCATTCACGAATAAGCCAGTCAACGGAACATGGTATCTCGCTAGATAATAACCAGCCAGGCCTCTGTCTCCCTACATAATGGGCGGTTGTTTTATATTACAATCTGACATTCATTATTCTAGTCACAACAGTACGTCCCTGATGATGAACCCGCTGAAACTAGTTAAAATGATGTAACATACATCTTAAAGCAGCATTACATCGTAATAAAGGATGTTTAAAGCAGCATTACATCGTAATAAAGGATGTTTTGGGTAAAATATAAATACTAATGTGTGTTTGTTTACAAAAATCGAAATAGTCGCTCAGAAACGATAAAATTCCAATAAATTTAAACCGTCGTATACGCGAATTTGTTTATCAACACACGAAATGTAAACACACACAGCGCGCATGCGTGAAACAACAGAGGATGTAGAAAACAACGTATATATTTTATATTATGTATCTTCCTCTAATGTCGAACCCCTCGCGGGGATGTAAAAAGGTCCCTAAAAGACTTAGCTAACAGAGGTATGAATCAACATATCAAATAATTTAATTAAAAAAGACAACGTGGGACAAATGGGGACGATGCATTCCAAATGTAAACAAGTGCCGACGATGCGTTCCGGTTGTAAACAAGTGCGTGACCGATCGACTCGGAAAGTCCTACTTTCGGTTTCGAGTTTGTTTTATCGCAAAAAAACACTGTTTACCAAATGAACATAAGCATACAAAGTATAATGTTAGAATGTGTAGCAGCATTGCTACCCATACGTAAAACTTGAATTTTTCAAATATCTTTTTATTTCATACGATGTAATGCTGCTTTAAGCAAATGTCAATTAATCCTGCAACCAAGCACCCCATCGACTGAATTGCAGAATCCTGCGACATATGCATATGATCAGCATGCTTTTATGTTAATTCTATAACTATGAGCTATTTCCTAAATACATTCAAAGTACAACACAAGTATATCAAGAGGTAACTCCATCAACGAGAATTTATGTCCGCCTCCGTGGTCGAGTGGTTAAGGTCACTGACTTGTATACCACTGTAACCTATCATCTCTGATGGTCACGGGTTCGAGCCCCGCTCAAGCCGTGTCTCATTTAAATGAAAACCTGCCCAGGAAAGGTGTTGTTAAGTAAACTGCCCGCCGGCGATATAGCCCGAAATGGTGCTGATGCAGGCGTAAAACCCGAAATATAACATATATATAACTAGTGAAATCATATCATGTTACAGTTACTGATATAAAGTACAACAAGGTTGTCGATCCTTAATAATATACTCAATCATGTACAGGGAACCAGGGGGAATGTTGTCGATCCTTAATAATATACTCAATGATATACAGGGAACCAGGGGGGAATGTTGTCGATCCTTAATAATATACTCAATCATGTACAGGGAACCAGGGGGAATGTTGTCGATCCTTAATAATATACTCAATGATATACAGGGAACCAGGGGGAATGTTGTCGATCCTTAATAATATACTCAATGATATACAGGGAACCAGGGGGAATGTTGTCGATCCTTAATAATATACTCAATCATATACAGGGAACCAGGGGGAATGTTGTCGATCCTTAATAATATACTCAATGATATACAGGGAACCAGGGGGGAATGTTGTCGATCCTTAATAATATACTCAATCATGTACAGGGAACCAGGGGGAATGTTGTCGATCCTTAATAATATACTCAATCATGTACAGGGAACCAGGGGGAATGTTGTCGATCCTTAATAATATACTCAATGATGTACAGGGAACCAGTGGGGAATGTTGTCGATCCTTAATAATATACTCAATGATATACAGGGAACCAGGGGGGAATGTTGTCGATCCTTAATAATATACTCAATCATGTACAGGGAACCAGGGGGAATGTTGTCGATCCTTAATAATATATTCAATCATGTACAGGGAACCAGTGGGGAATGTTGTCGATCCTTAATAATATACTCAATGATATACAGGGAACCATGGGGGAATGTTGTCGATCCTTAATAATATACTCAATGATATACAGGGAACCAGGAGGGAATGTTGTCGATCCTTAATAATATATTTAATCATGTACAGGGAACCAGTGGGGAATGTTGTCGATCCTTAATAATATACTCAATCATGTACAGGGAACCAGTGGGGAATGTTGTCGATCCTTAATAATATACTCAATGATATACAGGGAACCAGGGGGGAATGTTGTCGATCCTTAATAATATACTCAATCATGTACAGGGAACCAGGGGGGAATGTTGTCGATCCTTAATAATATACTCAATGATATACAGGGAACCAGGGGGGAATGTTGTCGATCCTTAATAATATACTCAATGATGTACAGGGAACCAGGGGGAATGTTGTCGATCCTTAATAATATACTCAATGATATACAGGGAACCAGGGGGGAATGTTGTCGATCCTTAATAATATACTCAATGATATACAGGGAACCAGGGGGGAATGTTGTCGATTCTTAATAATATACTCAATCATGTACAGGGAACCAGTGGGGAATGTTGTCGATCCTTAATAATATACTCAATGATATACAGGGAACCAGGGAGGAATGTTGTCGATTCTTAATAATATACTCAATCATGTACAGGGAACCAGGGGGAATGTTGTCGATCCTTAATAATATACTCAATCATGTACAGGGAACCAGGGGGAATGTTGTCGATCCTTAATAATATACTCAATGATATACAGGGAACCAGGGGGAATGTTGTCGATCCTTAATAATATACTCAATCATGTACAGGGAACCAGGGGGAATGTTGTCGATCCTTAATAATATACTCAATGATATACAGGGAACCAGGGGGAATGTTGTCGATCCTTAATAATATACTCAATCATGTACAGGGAACCAGGGGGGAATGTTGTCGATCCTTAATAATATACTCAATGATATACAGGGAACCAGGGGGAATGTTGTCGATCCTTAATAATATACTCAATCATGTACAGGGAACCAGGGGGAATGTTGTCGATCCTTAATAATATACTCAATCATGTACAGGGAACCAGGGGGAATGTTGTCGATCCTTAATAATATACTCAATGATATACAGGGAACCAGGGGGAATGTTGTCGATCCTTAATAATATACTCAATGATATACAGGGAACCAGGGGGGAATGTTGTCGATCCTTAATAATATACTCAATGATATACAGGGAACCAGGGGGAATGTTGTCGATCCTTAATAATATACTCAATGATATACAGGGAACCAGGGGGAATGTTGTCGATCCTTAATAATATACTCAATCATGTACAGGGAACCAGGGGGGAATGTTGTCGATCCTTAATAATATACTCAATCATGTACAGGGAACCAGGGGGGAATGTTGTCGATCCTTAATAATATACTCAATCATGTACAGGGAACCAGGGGGGAATGTTGTCGATCCTTAATAATATACTCAATGATATACAGGGAACCAGGGGGATGTTGTCGATCCTTAATAATATACTCAATGATATACAGGGAACCAGGGGGAATGTTGTCGATCCTTAATAATATCTCAATCATGTACAGGGAACCAGTGGGGAATGTTGTCGATCCTTAATAATATACTCAATGATATACAGGGAACCAGGGGGAATGTTGTCGATCCTTAATAATATACTCAATCATGTACAGGGAACCAGGGGGAATGTTGTCGATCCTTAATAATATACTCAATGATGTACAGGGAACCAGGGGGAATGTTGTCGATCCTTAATAATATACTCAATGATATACAGGGAACCAGGGGGAATGTTGTCGATCCTTAATAATATACTCAATGATATACAGGGAACCAGGGGGAATGTAAGTCAGACTGGACCACATGTTTTCTTATTGAAATAAAAATGATGCAACAGCATACCGTTGTATGGTGAATTACAAGTAACAGCTGAAACCCAGAATATTAGTTCCAAGTGGGCCGGTG
>JABXNX010001814.1:0-11392 GCA_014843695.1 Archivesica marissinica | reverse complement strand
AATTTAGTTTAATCATATTTTATTGCATTCTATATATACAATGTACAATACAAAACAAATGAACAAACTTGTATAACTATCCATAATGCATGATTCGTGGCATTGTTTGCTCAAGGATTGTCATTATATGTTGAAGCAAATGGGTTGGGCCACAAGTTTTAACAACATTAGTTACGGCCCTCCCCATAAGACTAGATTGTAATTAACAAAGAGACTGAATACAAGAGTTGTGCTAGTAGTTTACTAAATTTAATGATACTAATAGAAAAAGGGTAAAATGATTAAGAGAATAAGCAACATTTTAGATAATAAGAATTTAGAAACAAAAAACAACAATAAACAAACCAAAAAGGAAATGTAACTGTAATAGCTACTCCAATCAAGTGTCCCACCATACAACGTTACCCAGCCAGCCACACCCGTCACCACACCCTAACATAGATCGTCACAAGAGAACAGCCTATATATATATACAGATCATGTGGTTATTTGCTCGAAGCGTTTAGTCGTTTTAATAAATGTTTGAACTTGTGTGAAAATATATTCATTTTCATTGTCCGCTAAGTTTTCGAAGCCTAACAGTAGTTTTCTTGTATTTAAGGGATGATAAGTACGTGTGTTTACGAATAGTACGCGTCTGGAATTTACATAGAATAGACAGCGAAATAGATTTTCGTTAAGTTCACACAAGCATTTTGGACTATCGCGCAAATGATTATTATAAAGATCTGAATGCAGGTTGCTACAAGAATTTCGAATGCGAGCATGATATACTTGCTGACGTCGAGTTCCAGATTTAAAAAACGATGGTACTATTGGTGGTTTGAAGATTTCTTTCAACCTCCCTTTAAATGACGACAATGTATTTATATTACGAATATTAATATCCAATTCATTCCACAGTTTTATTGACGATGGTAATACAGATTTTTGAATAAATTTCAGTTCGCCTTGCTAAAGTAACAAAATCTTTATTGTTTCTTAAGTTGTACGGATTTACTTCGTCAACAGTTGTTGGAAATAAATCAGTTATGTAGCTTGGTACGTTATCGTGTATATGTTTATGAACAAAAATTAATTTTTGCATTTTTCTGCGATCAGAGAGTGAAACCCAGCCAACTTCTTGAAGAAGTTTCTCAATGGAAACTGATCTTGTAAGTCCCGTGACTATTCTAGCAGTTTCATATTGAATTTTATCTAGAGATTCTTTTTCATATAATGTACAACTATCCCAGACTATGGACGCATATTCTAAAATAGGTCGGAGATAAGATATGTATATTTGATTAAGAGTTTGGCATTTAAATTTTAACATTCTCATTGATCCTAGTGTTTTTGAAGCGGAAGTAGTAATGTTTGATATATGCTTGTGCCACGTACCGTCTTCACTAAGTGTAACTCCGAGATGCTTGTGGTGATTTACGTAATCTAACTGCGTATTTTCGAAGAATAGCACTGGTCGATTAACGTTACCTAGTGATAAGAACATAACTTCTGTTTTTGCTGGATTGAATTGAACAAGCCATTGTTTAGACCATTTTGATATTATAATTAGATCATGATTCAGTGAAGCTTCTATAACATTTGAGTCGTTGGATGTCATTGCCAAGGAACTATCATCAGCAAATAATCTTGTTAGACTATAAAGAGATTCAGCAATGTCATTGACGTATATTAAAAAAAGTAAGGGTCCCAAGACAGAGCCTTGTGGTACGCCAGCATTAAGACATTTTTCATTAGAGAATGCAGATCCAACAAAAACCTTTTGTCGCCGTTCATTAAGATAGCTAGATAACCACTTGATTATGTTTCCCGAAATGCCATACTGTCGGAAGTTATGCCTGAAGCTAACGCGCTACAACTGCGCTATCACGTCTTCCACAAGATTTGAAAACTTTAGACACAAGATCAAGATATGAAAATATAACACGTATAGAAAGTCCGCTGTGTTTTTATGTTTTTACGTTTATTTATCGTCGCTACCGGTTGCCCATATGAGCGACGCCTCCTGAAGAGATTAGTTATTTTATATTTTGGAGGATAGTGCATGATACAGACAGAGACCCATTCCAGAATCTCCTCTGGTTCTTTTACGTGCACGGTGTAAAGCACCGACACGAGACCTCGGTTTAATGTCCCATCTGAAAGACTGTTAATTTTATTAGGGTCAGACGGGGGATCGAACCTGCGATCCCTGGATTACCAGTCCAGCGTGTTACCACTGGACTACATATCCGTCTGTGAAAGTCCCGCTGAGTTGTGCAGGTATAGAAAATAAGCCGAAAACATCTAATATGTAAAGTATTGGACTGTGTGAGACGCGTAACGCCGAAGATAGTACCAATAATGTTCATATTGGATCCGTTTGAGGCTTATATCTTACTTAAAACACACGCTTATATAACAAGATCTTAGACAACGATTAAGTCACATGGTCCAATGAAAAAATCACATGTCTCGTTTCTAAAAAAATAAATCGCAACGACGTAACCTACCTAAGTCAGATAGATCAACTCATTGGCCGGTCTTAACGAAATATACACCACGATTCACTCGAAGTATATTTAGTTAAGACGGGCCAATTCGTGATATATCCAATACCTAGTAATTAAAATTGTTAATTTCGTACATTTACACATCGGATTTAATATAATACTCTGGCCTTAATAATAATGGACTGCAAGTACAAAGGTATTACGTCACGACAGTGTTTTAAGATTTAATATAATACTCTGGCCTTCTGACAGCAGTCCAATATTATTACTAATGGATTGCACGTACAAAAGTATGACGTCACGACAGTGTTTAAGATTTAATATAATACTCTTTTCGCCTTTTGACATCATTCCAATATTAATAATTATTGCATACGTTACTATAAATAGTAACAAATTTAATGGTAGAAAAGCAAAATATCTGGTCGATGTGGGCAATATGTTTCGATTTTCGGCTCTGCCGGGCCAATAACGAATAACGAGCACGTGTCACAGGTAGCAACAACATAGTAACTACATTGTGTAAACATGGCGCCGAAGCAACACTAAAGTCGTTGTCTGACAGATTGTTGTCTCTTGACGGTAAAATGGCTGAGCGAAATAAGCAAATAACAGCAGAAGAAACATACGGATATGTAGAGAAAATGAAAAACGGACACACAAAGGCTACAACTCAAACCGTTAAGGTATGCAATAAAGAAGTTTTTAAACGGCTTTGGTGGGCCATTTGTGGACATTGGCACACTTATCCAATATTGGCCCTCGGGCCAATATCGCCATAGGGTGCGCCAATATCCACAAATGGCCCACCTCCGCGGTTTAATAACCTCTAATAATGGACACACGTACAAAGGTATGACGTCACGAAAATGTGTTAACTATTGATATGATTATATCTACCTAAAACGGATGTGCGGTACGGTACGGAGGATGGACATATGAACGAACATCTTTTATTCACATAACTATACAGTTTCTAGTTTTACTGAATGTAATCGAAATGACACTGATATACTGTATTTCATTTCCTCACCGATACAACAGAAAATGAAACATAAAAAACAAAATAGACACATTTAGAATATGGTCTACCTTGTAATATCCTGAATCAGGTGTATTGCTCGTGTTCATATTGTTGCATCTACCAGTTAACGGTTAGTCTAATTAATTCAGCGCGTTCTTAAAGCGACATTACATCGCAAAAAGCATATAAAATGCATTTGTTCACGTATAAATGCATTTCTACTACAAATTCTTCCGAATACATTCGAACACTAACATTGAATCAATAAACAGTGTTTTTGTGGATTGAAAATATGATTTCATATAACGGTCATCCATGCTCATGAATTGACGTTTGTTTGTCATCGGAGTTAATGCTAAGCGCGAAATAATGTCGTTTAGAGATAATTTTACTAAGAATAGTCTACAAATAGATAGGCACACATGTGAGATATAACGTCAATCTGTACCATAAATCGTGTTATTCAGGATACACTAGTTGTATTACGCATGAATGTCGACCCTATTTACATTATTTTGTTATGTCAACTAATAGCCTAAACCGCGTATACGACGTTTGTTTATTAGTTGAAAAACTCAGTAATTTTAGGCAAATAGTTGGAAAACAATTATACCATATAATAGGAAAATACATTCTGTAGAAATGTTTGTTTTCACTGATGTAGTGTCGCTTTAATCTGAACGATAGTATTGTCAGATCCTCTTAACAGCTCCATGGCATAATGGGTTTTTTTTGCCGATGACTTCACCTGTCCTTTAACGCCATAGATTCAAATCCCACTGGGGTGTCTATTCCCTTCAAGTGAGGAATATATCTAGCTGGCTTGCGGACGTGCACGTGCATGCCTGTCGTGCTGCTCAGAATGGCACCCGGGTTCTTCCTCAACAATCAAAAGCTGGAGAGTGGCCAGATGTATGTATAAGCTGGAGTGGCCAGATGTATGTATAAGCTGGAGAGTGGCCAGATGTATGTAGAAACCTAATAATCTGCATAAGATCTAGAAACAAATAATGTCTTTGTCTGTATACTTACTGAATGTCTCAGACGACTGGACCTTTACATCTAGAATTTTCATATCTATGATTTGAGTAGCGTTATCAAAATACCCATTACCGATCGGAGCGTACTGCTGATAGTCGGCCGTAAATATTGCGTGGGCATAACCATCCAACATGTAGACCCAAGCCATATAGTTCTAAAATGTGTAATCAATGCGCATGTCTGAGATTAAATATCAATGAAGTACATATAATGATGGCGCTTGCTAATGCAGTACGCAGACGGATCTGTGGTCAAGTGGTAACACGTTGGACTGGTAATACATGGATCGCAGGTTCGATCCTCCGCCTGACCCTAATAAAATCTTTCAGATGAGACTTTGAACCGAGGTCTCGTATCGGTGCTGTACACGGTGCACGTAAAGGAACCAGAGGAGACTCTGGAATGTGTCTCTGTCTGTATCATTGCACTGGCCTCCAAAAATCTAAAATGACTACTCTCTTCAGGAGGCGTCACTCATATGGGCAACCGGTAGCGACGATAAATAAACGTAAAGCACACACACAAAGTGCATTCCCCGTATTGGCATATATATATAATAAGGACTATTCTATAAATAGAACAGATCATGTTAAGTTCTCATAGTAGAATTCATAAACACTCACCATGAAAGTAATAAACCTGATAGTATGATAGATATGATAAACTTACTAATTGTATTTTCATTTTTTTTGTAAATGTTGCAATAAATACAAATTTAATTATGTCCGCCTCCGTGGTCGAGTGGTTAAGGTCGCTGACTTGTATACCACTGTAACCTATCATCACTGATGGCCACTGGTTCGAGCCCCGCTCAGACCGTGTCTCATCTATATGAAAAAGTTGGCAGTTTCTTACGGAGGTTGGTGCACCCAAGTGCTGGTTAACCGCTGGAGCCTGCCCAGGAAAGGTGTTGTTAGGTAAACTGCCCGCCGGCGATATAGCCCAAAATGGTGCTGATGCAGGCGTAAAACCCGAAATATAACGTATAACATATAACAAATTTAACTGTGTACCAAGCTTCCAAGAAAGAATTATACGATTGCCTTCATTTGGGTTCTTTTATTAGTTATTGGGTTTGCTACAGCCCATCCTGCTACTGACCCTCCACGGAGTTATGGGGAGTAAGTAAAAGATATGGGGGCATGATTATCACGCTGTGTTAGCAACCCATATGTCATGTCGCAGGTTAGAAACCCCGCTATGACGTACTAAGATGATTAATATTCGGATGAGATATTAAATCTCGTGTATATGCTTTATACAGAGTATCCACAGAGGCTGTCCGATTAGCGCAGTGGTTAGTGGGCTCGCTTCTCACCAATGCAACCCTGGTTCGATCCTCGGATCGAGAAGTATGTAAGATGGTACGGTGGTCGCCAGATCGGACAGGTAGGTTTTCTCCGGGTACTCCGGTTTCCTCCCACAGGAATGACCACATGTACGCTTTCATCCGCGTCAATGAGAGTGATTAATATAAGTTGTTAAAACTTGCTTCGTAATCGTTGTCAAATAAATAAAGTTTAAACTTAAACTTTACACAGAGTGAACCAGAGGACCCTCCGAAATCTGACTCAGTATGTATCACTGCACTAAGCTCCACAGTCTCAACTTATTAATTAATATATTAGTTTAAACTTTATTTATTGTCTGTAATGCATCGAAATTATATAAACACACGGTTGCAGGAAGATAACAAAGGATTGGAATACAAGATAAATACCATTATATAAATTCCTCTCTATGGAGCATTTAACAACTGGTTTACTACGTTATAAGTAATGCAATCCTTGTTCTGTATGTTCACGGATTAAATGCTCGTTAAAGTTTAATTGTATGAAATATGGTTCTCGAATAAAGATAGGTTATCTTGCAATAATGACCCTCCCTCCCACCCGCTCCCAAAACATAAATTCAAACCTCAATATAGAAATAATTATGGACTCACCTTGGCATCGGTAGAAAGGTGAACGGGTAGCTGCGCATCCACCTTTGCGTTTGTTACAGAAATCAACTGGCTACATTAAGGTTAAATAAGTCTAGTGTATGTCAATCGGAGGTCTCAACTTATTAATTAATATCTTGCTCACATGAGCAACCGGTAGCGGCGATAATTAAACTCAAATCACGCAAATAGATATACCCACGTGCTTACCTACGTTATAATGAACATTAATGCATACATTGTGTCTGTATAGAAATACACACTGGTTTACCTACGTTATAATGAACATTAATGCATACAGTGTGTCTGTATAGAAATACACACTGGTTTACCTACGTTATAATGAACATTAATGCATACAGTGTGTCTGTATAGAAATACACACTGGTTTACCTACGTTATAATGAACATTAATGCAATCCTTGTGTCTGTATAGAAATACACACTGGTTTACCTAAGTTATAATGAACATTAATGCATAACTTGTGTCTGTATAGAAATACACACTGGTTTACCTAAGTTATAATGAACATTAATGCAATCCCTGTGTCTGTTTACAAATGTACACATATTTGCATACGCTATTATGAAAATGAATGCAATTCTTGTGTTTGTATACAAATACACACTGGTTTACTTACGTTATAATGAACAAGAATGTAAGCACTTGGATTTGTATTCATCATCTTGACTGGGTTCTTCGTGCCAGATATCCCGACACTGTATATAACATCCTTAGACGGTACGAGGAAGTAGAGACTGGTAAAGAGATGACATTATTATTAGTGTTAAATAAAAGTCGACACTTATTGCGAACAAATGTCCTGACATTGCGAGGAAGAGCTTAATAAAGCTACATGTATGTGGAAGTCGTGATAGCGCCGTGGATGCGCGTTCGCTCTAGGTGCGAAAGGTCCGGAGTTCGAGCTGGAGCCGTTACGACTGTGCCCTTGGGCAAGGCATTTAAATTCCACGTTGCCTCTTCTCTCTCCCTCGCGGCGATGGATTCCATCAGGAATGAGGTCTATAATATAAGTTGTAAGAACTTGTTTCGCAATCGAGCTCAAATAAATTTGAATAAACTAATAAAACTACAGCAAATATTCCACCAATCGGGGTATGATCTACTTTGTGCCTGACTACTGTGTGCGGAGGCCGAATTACCACGCTGATGTTTAATACAACCATTTAGAGTGTGTTGCCTTTCATCTATTCATCTTATATTTCTACCCAGCTGTTGTTGGTCCAAGAAAGGAAGGCTAAGAGTTGACAAAACATAGATATATATGCAAGTTATACAATCTAGAATACAATGATGCCTGAATACTCCCATGTTCAAAGCAAATGAAATTGGGTAGAACTATTGGCTCTCGGTCTTTGTTTCATTTCTAAAGGGTTCACGTGGCGGATTCCAATCTGAATGGTGTCGTTATTGACACAACAACCGATCACATTCAACCACTTTTCTCTTCTCGTGCTCCGATGACTCTCTATGTTCTTTGCAAATACTGTTTGAACGATATCCAGAATGAAATGGGCTAAACACAGGGCTCAAGCTAGACTCGTGCTCCGATTTAATAGTTCATGTTCCTGAGCTTTCTTCAAATATTCCTTTAAATATTAACCATTTTCTTTTTTAACATCCAAAACTATTGACTCACTAATACAATAACTTCTGAAATTCTTTAGCATATACCTAGACTAGATTTCACGTATTTACATTGTTATTATTCTCCTGTCTAATGTATATCAATCAATTCATAGGGAGAAGAACTACTATGGCCCAACGATAATGTTTTACGTTTATTTATCGTCGCTACCGGTTGCCCATATGAGCGACGCTTCCTGAAGACATTAGTCATTTTAGATTTTGGAGAATAGTGCATGATACAGACAGATACCCATTCCAGAGTCTCCTCTGGTTCTTTTACGTGCACGGTGTAAAGCACCGACACGAGACCTCGGTTTAATGTCCCATCTCAAAGACTGTTAATTTTATTAGGGTCAGACGGGGGATCGAACCTGCGATCCCTGGATTACCAGACTACAGATCCATCTGTAATATAACGTGTTGTTTACAAGCATTACTATAAATAGGTTTGGAATAAGCCAAATCAATACGTAGGGTGTAATAAATAATCCTGTGTGCCAAGTAATGCATACATAAATGATAATAAACTTCTTTTTACCCGTTATAATAATTATTAGCCCGTGCTATCTTTTTCGCGGGAATCACATTATCGTTGGGGTATAGTATATAAGTTTTCTTTCGTTCTAATCCCGTTCAGTCTACTGCTGCTAAATTCTTTGTAAAATGTTCATTTCTTGATTACCTGTACAAATACTGTTTAAAACTAGTTCCAAGAATAAAGCTACAATTTGTGAATACAGTACTGCGGAATAAACGTTGACCCTGACATGTAAGGAACTAACTATTTCTAATTATAAGCACTTACATTAGTGATTCCTGGTCGATGGTAGGAGAGACTACTTCATAGAAGGCTTGCGCAATATAGGTCAGTTCATCTCCATTCATGCTCAATGTTTGAATTGACATATTTCCGATCTCGCCAACACTAAATACCAGCTTCCTGTGTGCAATGTAAAATGTATTAAGTTTAAACTTTATTTATTTTACAACGATTGCTAAGCAAGTTTTAATAAACTTATATTAATCACTCTCGTTGGCGGGGATGAACAACGTAAATGTGGTCATTCGTGTGAGAGGTAACCGCTAACCACTGCACTAATCGGACAGCCTTATAACAATAAGCCGGAGAACAGCTTATAATATTCGCAATGGGTGTCAGTACTTTCACTTTCGGTCTGGATGACATACTTTTCATATATTTTAATCAACCATTTTCAGGAATATTCTACGGAAGTATGGTTATAATTTGTTTTCTGATATGAATATTTTCACAGCACTTGATAATAATTACTTCATTTACGCTTCAATCTCCTTTCTGGAACTGAACTAGTGTATTGCTAAATATATTCGTCTGCAACGCCGAAATTCAAATATAGATCAGAAACTTGGACCTATGCCAAACTTTATGACCAGCAGATGAATTTAACTTTACATAACCTTATTGCGATAAAAAATGGGATATATTATAGACATTGGGGGAAATATGAAACATTGTCGAGAATTGGTACCAGTCGAGAGTTGGTACCCTGAGTCTATGTTTTGGAATGAAGTACCGACTGAGTATGTCCGTATGTCTGTGTTGATATAAATATTCAATTTGATATAATATAAGTGTAAATATAGCGTATGACGTAATATGTACATGACAATAGAATATATTAGGCTGTGCTCGTAACAACACAATTCTAATGGAATAGCATGACATATTTCCAGAGTTTGTCTGTGTTGCAAATAATAAGGACACATTAATACTGTTGTCGTCTGCTACAATGATTTTAGCTATTTATAACCAGGAAAGGTGTTGTTAGGTAAACTGCCCGCCGGCGACATAGCCCAAAATGGTGCTGATGCAGGCGTAAAACCCGAAATATAATTTTAAAAACTATTTATAGCCATTATTTTACCCAGAATGCAAAGGGATACTATTCTATTTTCATAACATTGAATCTTATTATTACAATCTTACGTTTGTTTTAAACTTATAGTTACCTTTGTGTTAATACAACGAGAATGTCTTTTGGGTTGTTCAATGGGTTATTTGGATTTACTGTGTTAGATCCATGGTGGTTAACATTGACCCTGTATATATGTCCTGGATCAGGCTCCGTCCAATACAGGTAGCTGTCTTCTGCGTCGTAAGTAATACCTACACAGATAGTGTTAATGAGCATATGCATTGTATTGATCCATGCGAACACAATTTGGCAATTTATTTACTCATTGCTACCGCTCGTGATTCCAAATATATAGCATCCGTCAATACAGTAGTCCATCTATGGCTTATAAATAAATTCATTTTGGACTCTTTAAACATTATTTATTTTACAACGATTGCAAAGCAAGTGTTAACAACTTATATTAATCACTCTCGTTGGCGCGGATGAAAGCGTATATGTGATCATTCGTGTGGGAGGAAACTGGAGTACCCGGAGAAAACCCACCTGTCTGATCTGGCGACCACCGTACCATCTCACATACTTCCAGGTCCGAGGATCGAACCCGGGTTGCATTGGTTTGGACTCTACTATAAAACAAATATCTATGACATGTGGGGTACACGGTGGGGTCAATATAACATTTTCTATCCTCCGGAATTGAAGAGCATAATAGAAATTCAAAAATATAATATACATACATTCAATGTAAAGATATAAAAAGCATGAATTGCAAATGAACACTAATGCCAAGATTATACCATTATATAAATAGTTCATGTTTAATAACATTACCTTTCCTAGTGTTGACGATATACTGTCACACTCACACGTGCCGAGATGAAATATTTAATTTGTTATACCGAACAATCGGTTGTTCTGGCTTTGTTGTTTGGCAATCCTGACAGTTTCTCTTTTTACCGAACAATTTTTCAACAATACATTTTTCGAGATTACATGAAAACAAGATGGCGGCATAACAAATAAAATCACATTGAAATTAAACAGCAAAGTCGGGAGAATCGTGATTTTGGTCCAAGAACTTTTGTTATACCTCATGCAAAATTTGCTATGCTCGAGCAGGCAACATTTTTCAGTGTCTCGTGGCAATGTCTCACCTCTGAATAGCCTCATTTCCAAATGTTTTGTTGAAAAATGTGTCGGTATAACCACAGGCACCAGACACAAAAAAATCATATAGTAAATAATATATATTTCTTTTTTGTGTCTGGTGCCTGTGGGTATAACAGAAAAATGTAAATAGACTATAGCGATACTTATTCTAACGGTCAGCATGGTTCGTAC
>JABXNX010001813.1:0-49702 GCA_014843695.1 Archivesica marissinica | reverse complement strand
CCATCACACCATGTTCCGCTGTTCCACCCCATCACACCATGTCCCGCTGTTCCACCCCATCACACCATGTCCCGCTGTTCCACCCCATCACACCATGTCCCGCTGTTCCACCCCATCACACCATGACCCGCTGTTCCATCCCATCCATCACAACATGACCCGCTGTTCCACCCCATCACACCATGACCCGCTATCCCACCCCATCACACCATGTTCCACCCCATCACACCATGACCCGCTGTTCCACCCCATCACACCATGACACGCTGTTCCACCCCATCACACCATGACCCGCTGTTCCACCCCATCACACCATGACCCGCTGTTCCACCCCATCACACCATGACCCGCTGTTCCATCCCATCACACCATGTTCCGCTGTTCCACCCCATCACACCATGACCCGCTGTTCCACCCATCACACCATGACCCCTGTTCCACCCATCACACCATGACCCGCTGTTCCATCCCATCACACCATGACCCGCTGTTCCACCCATCACACCATGACCCGCTGTTCCACCCCATCACACCATGACCCGCTGTTCCACCCCATCACACCATGACCCGCTATCCCGCCCCATCACACCATGACCCGCTGTTCCACCCCATCACACAATGACCCGCTATCCCGCCCCATCACACCATGACCGGCTGTTCCATCCCATCACACCATGTTCCGCTATCCCGCCCCATCACACCATGACACGCTGTTCCATCCCATCACACCATGTCCCGCTGTTCCACCCCATCACACCATGACCCGCTGTTCCACCCCCATCACACCATGTTCCGCTGTTCCACCTCCATCACACCATGACCCGCTGTTCCACCCCATCACACCATGTCCCGCTGTTCCATCCCCATCACACCATGTCCCGCTGTTCTACCCCATCACACCATGTTCCGCTGTTCCACCCCATCACACCATGACCCGCTGTTCCATCCCATCACACCATGACCCGCTGTTCTACCCCATCACACCATGTTCCGCTGTTCCACCCCCATCACACCATGACCCGCTGTTCCACCCCAATCACACCAGTTCCACCCCATCACACCATGTTCCGCTGTCCACCCCATCACACATGTCCGCTGTTCCACCCCATCACACCATGTCCCGCTGTTCCACCCCATCACACCATGTCCCCTGTTGCACCCCATCACCATGACCCGCTGTTCCATCCCATCACACCATGTTCCGCTGTTCCACCCCATCACACCATGACCCGCTGTTCCACACCATGACCCGCTGTTCCACCCCATCACACCATGACCCGCTGTTCCACCCATCACACCATGACCCGCTGTTCCACCCCATCACACCATGACCCGCTGTTCCATCCCATCACACCATGTTCCGCTGTTCCACCCCATCACACCATGACCCGCTGTTCCACCCCATCACACCATGACCCGCTGTTCCACCCCATCACACCATGACCCGCTGTTCCATCCCATCACACCATGACCCGCTGTTCCACCCCATCACACCATGACCCGCTGTTCCACCCCATCACACCATGACCCGCTGTTCCACCCCATCACACCATGACCCGCTATCCCGCCCCATCACACCATGACCCGCTGTTCCACCCCATCACACAATGACCCGCTATCCCGCCCCATCACACCATGACCGGCTGTTCAATCCCATCACACCATGTTCCGCTATCCCGCCCCATCACACCATGACACGCTGTTCCATCCCATCACACCATGTCCCGCTGTTCCACCCCATCACACCATGACCCGCTGTTCCACCCCCATCACACCATGTTCAGCTGTTCCACCCCATCACACCATGACCCGCTGTTCCACCCCATCACACCATGACCCGCTGTTCCACTCCCGCTGTTCCATCCCCATCACACCATGTCCCGCTGTTCTACCCCATCACACCATGTTCCTCTGTTCCACCCCCATCACACCATGACCCGCTGTTCCATCCCATCACACCATGACCCGCTGTTCCACCCCATCACACCATGACCCTGTTCCACCCCATCACACCATGACCCGCTGTTCCACCCCATCACACCATGACCCGCTATCCCGCCCCATCACACCATGACCCGCTGTTCCACCCCATCACACCATGACCCGCTATCCCGCCCCATCACACCATGACCCGCTGTTCCATCCCATCACACCATGTTCCGCTATCCCGCCCCATCACACCATGACACGCTGTTCCATCCCATCACACCATGTCCCGCTGTTCCACCCCATCACACCATGACCCGCTGTTCCACCCCATCACACCATGACCCGCTGTTCCACACCATGACCGCTGTTCCATCCCATCACACCATGTTCCGCTGTTCCACCCCATCACACCATGACCCTGTTCCACACCATCACACCATGACCTGCTGTTCACCCATCACACCATGACCCGCTGTTCCATCCCATCACACCATGACCCGCTGTTCCACCCCATCACAGCATGACCCTGTTCCACCCCATCACACCATGACCCGCTGTTCCACCCCATCACACCATGACCCGCTATCCCGCCCCATCACACCATGACCCGCTGTTCTACCCCATCACACCATGTTCCGCTGTTCCACCCCATCACACCATGACCCGCTGTTCCATCCCATCACACCATGACCCGCTGTTCTACCCCATCACACCATGTTCCGCTGTTCCACCCCCATCACACCATGACCCGCTGTTCCATCCTTTTGTGTTTTGGTTTTGTGTGTTTTGTGTGTTTTGGTGTTTCATCACAACATGACCGCTGTTCCACCCATCACACCATGACCCGCTATCCCACCCCATCACACCAGTTCCACCCCATCACACCATGACCCGCTGTCCACCCCATCACACATGACACGCTGTTCCACCCCATCACACCATGACCCGCTGTTCCACCCCATCACACCATGACCCCTGTTGCACCCCATCACCATGACCGCTGTTCCATCCCATCACACCATGTTCCGCTGTTCCACCCCATCACACCATGACCCGCTGTTCCACACCATGACCCGCTGTTCCACCCCATCACACCATGACCCGCTGTTCCACCCATCACACCATGACCCGTGTTCCACCCCATCACACCATGACCCGCTGTTCCACCCCATCACACCATGACCCGCTATCCCGCCCCATCACACCATGACCCGCTGTTCCACCCCATCACACCATGACCCGCTATCCCGCCCCATCACACCATGACCCGCTGTTCCATCCCATCACACCATGTTCCGCTATCCCGCCCCATCACACCATGACACGCTGTTCCATCCCATCACACCATGTCCCGCTGTTCCACCCCATCACACCATGACCCGCTGTTCCACCCCCATCACACCATGTTCAGCTGTTCCACCCCATCACACCATGACCCGCTGTTCCACCCCATCACACCATGACCCGCTGTTCTACCCCATCACACCATGTTCCGCTGTTCCACCCCCATCACACCATGACCCGCTGTTCCACACCATGTCCCGCTGTTCCATCCCCATCACACCATGTCCCGCTGTTCTACCCCATCACACCATGTCCCGTTGTTCCACCCCATCACATCATGTCCCGCTGTTCTACCCCATCACACCATGTTCCGCTGTTCCACCCCCATCACACCATGACCCGCTGTTCCATCCCATCACACCATGTTCCGCTGTTCCACCCCATCACCACCATGTCCCGCTGTTCCACCCCATCACACCACCATGTCCCGCTGTTCCCCCCATCACACCATGTCCCGCTGTTCCACCCCATCACACCATGACCCGCTGTTCCATCCCATCCATCACAACATGACCCGCTGTTCCACCCCATCACACCATGACCCCTATCCACCCCATCACACCATGTTCCACCCATCACACCATGACCCGCTGTTCCACCCCATCACACCATGACACGCTGTTCCACCCCATCACACCATGACCCGCTGTTCCACCCCATCACACCATGACCCGCTGTTCCACCCCATCACACCATGACCCGCTGTTCCATCCCATCACACCATGTTCCGCTGTTCCCCCATCACACATCACCATGACCCGCTGTTCCACCCCATCACACCATGACCCGCTGTTCCCCCCATCACACCATGACCCGCTGTTCCATCCCATCACACCATGACCCGCTGTTCCACCCCATCACACCATGACCCGCTGTTCCACCCCATCACACCATGACCCGCTGTTCCCCCATCACACACCATGACCCGCTATCCCGCCCCATCACACCATGACCGCTGTTCCACCCCATCACACAATGACCCGCTATCCCGCCCCATCACACCATGACGGCTGTTCCATCCCATCACACCATGTTCCGCTATCCCGCCCCATCACACCATGACACGCTGTTCCATCCCATCACACCATGTCCCCGTGCCCCCCATCACACCATGACCCGCTGTTCCACCCCCATCACACCATGTTCCGCTGTTCCACCTCCATCACACCATGACCCGCTGTTCCACCCATCACACCATGTCCCGCTGTTCCATCCCCATCACACCATGTCCCGCTGTTCTACCCCATCACACCATGTTCCGCTGTTCCACCCCATCACACCATGACCCGCTGTTCCATCCCATCACACCATGACCCGCTGTTCTACCCCATCACACCATGTTCCGCTGTTCCACCCCCATCACACCATGACCCGCTGTTCCACCCCATCACACCATGTCCCGCTGTTCCACCCCATCACACCATGTTCCGCTGTTCCACCCCATCACACCATGTCCCGCTGTTCCACCCCATCACACCATGTCCCGCTGTTCCACCCCATCACACCATGTCCCGCTGTTCCACCCCATCACACCATGACCCGCTGTTCCATCCCATCCATCACAACATGACCCGCTGTTCCACCCCATCACACCATGACCCGCTATCCCACCCCATCACACCATGTTCCACCCCATCACACCATGACCCGCTGTTCCACCCCATCACACCATGACACGCTGTTCCACCCCATCACACCATGACCCGCTGTTCCCCCCCATCACACACACCAGACCCGCTGTTCCACCCCATCACACCATGACCCGCTGTTCCATCCCATCACACCATGTTCCGCTGTTCCACCCCATCACCCATGACCCGCTGTTCCACCCCATCACACCATGACCCGCTGTTCCACCCCATCACACCATGACCCGCTGTTCCATCCCATCACACCATGACCCGCTGTTCCACCCCATCACACCATGACCCGCTGTTCCACCCCATCACACCATGACCCGCTGTTCCACCCCATCACACCATGACCCGCTATCCCGCCCCATCACACCATGACCCGCTGTTCCACCCCATCACACAATGACCCGCTATCCCGCCCCATCACACCATGTCCGCTGTTCCACCCCATCACACATATTCCGCTGTTCCACCCCATCACACCATGTCCCGCTGTTCCACCCCATCACACCATGTCCCGCTGTTCACCCCATCACACCATGTCCCGCTGTTCCACCCCATCACACCATGACCCGCTGTTCAATCCATCCATCACAACATGACCCGCTGTTCACCCCATCACACCATGACCCGCTATCCCACCCCATCACACCATGGTTCCAACCCATCACACCATGACCCGCTGTTACCCCATCACCCATGACACGCTGTTCCACCCCATCACACCATGACCCGCTGTTCCACCCCATCCATGACCGCTGTTGCCACCCCATCACACCATGACCGCTGTTCCATCCCATCACACCATGTTCCGCTGTTCCACCCCATCACACCATGACCCGCTGTTCCACACCATGACCCACCCCATCACACCATGACCCATCACACCATGACCGCTGTTCCATCCCATCACACCATGATCCCCATTCCACCCATCACACCATGACCCGCTGTTCCACCCATCACACCATGACCCCATCACACCTGTTCCACCCCATCACACCATGACCCTGCTCCATCCCGCCCCATCACACCATGACCCGCTGTTCCCCGCTGTCCCATCACACCAACATCACACCACCCGCTGTTCCACCCCATCACACCATGCTATCCGGCCCCATCACACCATGACCGCTGTCCCATCACACCATCCCATCACACCCCGCTGTTCCACCCCATCACACCATGACCCGCAATCCCGCCCCATCACACCATGACACCCGCTGTTCCACCCCATCACCATCCCATCACACCATGTCCGCTGTTCCACCATCCATCACACATGACCCGCTGTTCCATCCCATCACACCATGTTCAGCTGTTCCATCCCCCCCATCACACCATGACCGCTGTTCCACCCCATCACACCATGACCGCTGTTCCATCCCATCACACCATGTTCTACCCATCACACCACCCGCTGTTCCACCCCATTGACCCGCTGTTCCACCCCATCACACCATGACCCGCTGTTCCACACCAGACCGCTGTCCCGCTGTTTCCGCTGTTCCACCCCATCACACCACCCTGCACACCATCACACCATGACCTGCTGTTGTCCCCCCCATCCCATCATCCCTGCCCCACCCCATGACAGTTACCCCATCACACCATGTCCGCTGTTCCACCCCATCACACCATGACCCGCTGTCCCCCCATCACACCATTATCCGCTGTCCACCCCATCACACACATGACCCGCTGTTCCACCCCATTCCGCTGTTCATGTTCCATGTTCCGCTGTTCCACCCATCACACCATGTCCCGCTGTTCCACACCATGTCCCGCTGTTCCAATCCCATCACACCATGTCCATGTCCGCTGTTCCACCCATCACACCATGACCCGCTGTCACATCCATGTCCCGCTGCATCCCCATCACACCATGTCCGCTGTCACCCCCATCACACCACCCGCTGTTCCATCCCATCACACCATGACCCGCTGTCCACCCCATCACACCATGACCCGCTGTTCACCCCATCACACCATGTTCCGCTGTTCCACCCCCATCACACCATGACCCGCTGTTCCACCCATCACACCACCTGACCGCTGTTCCACCCCATCACACCATGTCCCGCTGTTCCACCCCATCACACCATGTCCCGCTGTTCCACCCATCACACCATGTCCCGCTGTTCCACCCCATCACACCATGACCCGCTGTTCCATCCCATCACACCATGACCCGCTGTTCCACCCCATCACACCATGACCCGCATCATCACACCATGTTCCAACCCATCACACCATGACCCGCTGTTCCACCCCATCACACATGACACGCTGTTCCACCCCATCACACCATGACCCGCTGTTCCACCCCATCACACCATGAACCCCATCACACCACCCGCTGTTCCATCCATCACACCCCGCTGTTCCACCCCACACACCATGACACACCATGACCCGCTGTCCATCACACCATGTTCCACAACACCACCCGCTGTTCCACCCCACCCGCTGTTCCATCACACCATGACCGCTGTTCCATTCCATGCCCATCACACCATGACCCGCTGTCCACCCCATCACTGCATTCCACCCGCTGTTCCATCCATCACCACCATCAAACCACGCTGTTCCACCCATCCATCACACAATGTGACCATGTCCGCTGTTCCATCACACCATGTCATGCCCCATCACACCATGACCGCTGTTCCATGACCCATGATCCATCACACCCCGCTGTCCACCCCCACCCCATCCTTCACACCATGTCCCGCTGTTCCATCCCCATCACACCATGCCCTGCTACCCCGTTCCATCACACCATGTTGTTCCACCCATCCATCATGTCCCGCTGTTCACCCCATCACACCATGACCGCTGTTCCAACCCATCCATCACACAATCCCTGCCCCATCACACCATGACCGCTGTTCCCATCACACCATGACCCGCTGTACCCCATCACACCATGACCCGCTGTTCCACCCATCCCACTGTTCCACCCATCACACCATGACCGCTGTTCCACCTCATCACACCATGACACCATGACCCCATCCACACACCATCACACCATGACCCTTCCACCCCATCACACCATCCCTGTGACCCGCTGTTCCAACCCATCACACCATGACCCGCATCCCGCCCCATCACACCATGACGCTGTTCCCCCATTCCACCCCATCACACCATGACCCGCTGTTGCCCCACCCCATCACACCATGACCCGCTGTTCCACCCCATCATCACACCATGACCCGCTGTCCACCCACCCCATCACCATCACACCATGACCCACTGTTCCACCCCATCACACCATGACCGCTGTTCCACCTCATCACACCATGACCCGCTGTTCCACCCCATTACACCATGACCCGCTGTTCCACCCCATCACACCATGTCCGCTGTTCCACCTCATCACACCATGACCCGCTGTTCCACCCCATCACACCATGTCCCGCTGTTCCACCCCATCACACCATGACCCGCTGTTCCACCTCATCACACCATGACCCGCTGTTCCACCCCATCACACCATGTCCCGCTATCCCGCCCCATCACACCATGACCCGCTGTTCCACCCCATCACACCATGACCCGCTGCATGTTCCACCCCATCACACCATGACCCGCTGTTCCACCCCATCACACCATGTCCCGCTGTTCCACCCCATCACACCATGTTCCGCTGTTCCACCTCATCACACCATGACCCGCTGTTCCACCTCATCACACCATGACCCGCTGTTCCACCCCATCACCCCATGACCCGCTGTTCCACCCCATCACACCATGACCCGCTGTTCCACCCCATCACACCATGACCCGCTGTTCCACCTCATCACACCATGACCCGCTGTTCCACCCATTACACCATGTCCCGCTGTTCCACCCCATCACACCATGACCCGCTGTTCCGTCCTCATCACAACATGACCCGCTGTTCCACCCCATCACACCATGACCCGCTTTTGTTCCACCCCATCACACCATGACCCGCTGTTCCACCCCATCACACCATGACCCGCTGTTCCACCCCATCACACCATGACCCGCTGTTCCACCCCATCACACCATGACCCGCTGTTCCACCCCATCACACCATGACCCGCTGTTCCATCCCATCACACCATGTTCCGCTGTTCCACCCCATCACACCATGACCCGCTGTTCCACACCATGACCCGCTGTTCCACCCCATCACACCATGACCCGCTGTTCCATCCCATCACACCATGACCCGCTGTTCCACCCCATCACACCATGACCCGCTGTTCCACCCATCACACCATGACCCGCTGTTCCACCCCATCACACCATGACCCGCTATCCCGCCCCATCACACCATGACCCGCTGTTCCACCCCATCACACAATGACCCGCTATCCCGCCCCATCACACCATGACCGGCTGTTCCATCCCATCACACCATGTTCCGCATCCCGCCCCATCACACCATGACACGCTGTTCCATCCCATCACACCATGTCCCGCTGTTCCACCCCATCACACCATGACCCGCTGTTCCACCCCATCACACCATGTTCCGCTGTTCCACCCCATCACACCATGACCCGCTGTTCCACCCCATCACACCATGACCCGCTGTTCTACCCCATCACACCATGTTCCGCTGTTCCACCCCCATCACACCATGACCCGCTGTTCCACCCACCCGCTGTTCCACCCCATCACACCATGTCCCGCTGTTCTACCCCATCACACCATGTCCCGTGTTCCACCCCATCACACCATGTCCCGCTGTTCTACCCCATCACACCATGTTCCGCTGTTCCACCCCCATCACACCATGACCCGCTGTTCCACCCCATCACACCATGACCCACTGTTCCACCCCATCACACCATGACCCGCTGTTCCACCCCATCACACCATGACCCGCTGTTCCACCCCATCACACCATGTCCCGCTGTTCCACCCCATCACACCATGTTCCGCTGTTCCACCTCATCACACCATGACCCGCTGTTCCACCTCATCACACCATGACCCGCTGTTCCACCCCATCACACCATGACCCGCTGTTCCACCCCATCACACCATGACCCGCTGTTCCACCCCATCACACCATGTTCCGCTGTTCCACCCCATCACACCATGTTCCGCTGTTCCATCCCATCACACCATGATGTGCGCTAATCAGACAGCCATATTGACCAGCCTAATATGGCAGCATAAATAACCTTACACATATGCTTCTACCTTACACCACCCGACTACAATTGGACTATTACCTGCATTTGCCAGCCACATTTTAGCACTGGACATTTTTGTCTGTCACACGTGAATTTGCCATTGTGACAGCAAGTGCACACGACGCACGGGTCGCTCGCCTTCCTAAATGTGGATCCTACAAATAACAAAGCATGTGCTATAAATGTTCTAAACATTGTGCAAAATATATGAAAAATATATGATAGTGAGAGATAAATTGAAGTGTGGGTCACCATGCCCACTCGGGGCTCGTCAGCCAAACTTTGGAGGACCACGGGTCGTCACAAAATTAACATTCATTCATTTATTGTCAAACGGCAAAACCTTGCCTTTGACAATTTACAATATAATTAATAATTATGGCCAAGACACATACACATAACAAAATAATAATAATAATAATAAAGACTTTATTTAACGAGAGTACTTACTCATTTAACAAAAGTTAATCTACCATGAGGCCCTCAACATATATACAATCAAATGCAATCAAAAGATAGCACTATAAGTGAGAACTGCACATTGGAATACTATAGTAATGTAAAAGCTGAAAAATAGAGAAACTATATTTAATATGTAATGGAATATGATGATATATGGAATTGGCTAGCAGAGTAGAAAATGGGAATGAGACAATTAATGATACTAGATCTATCTAACAATGTGCAGATTTGACTTGTAGTGGTATCTTCAAAATATGTATGAAATCAACTTAAGGACAGCAATTTTCCGATTCTAATAAATATAGCAATGGCAATACACGTTTATAATAACATGACATATAGATACATCTAGCAAGAGAATGTCAACATTCATAATGATGACATATAGATACATCTAGCAAGAGAATGTCAACATTCATAATGATGACATATAGATACATCTAGCAAGAGAATGTCAACATTCATAATGATGACATATAGATACATCTAGCAAGAGAATGTCAACATTCATAATGATGACATATAGATACATCTAGCAAGAGAATGTCAACATTCATAATGATGACATATAGATACATCTAGCAAGAGAATGTCAACATTCATAATTATGACATATAGACATTCAATCAATTAGAAGCAGATATATCATCCATGATTTGTTTTCTTATCTTCATAGATCCATTGATATATTTGGCAGTGGTGTATATTCATTTCACACATTTCGATAGTAGAGCGTGAACTATTTGTCTTTCGCGTAGCGGTACCCTAAAGTGATAGTGTGTATCGGTCGGTCTATATAGCACGAGGAAAGCGTGCTATTTAAGATTATATATTGAGACGTGTATGTAGAGCTGATCATTCTACCGAACGACTTCTAACAAGTTATAATTTTATGTTATGAATATTAAGGCATTTCACAATTAAATACTGTCTTTATGATACAATTAGTACATGTAATGATATTGTATATCTGCAAGAGAGCGTGGACCCATACTGCTCTACAATCCGGTCACTTTCTGTACAAGTGGTCATGTAGACATGGGTTACAGGTTTCCAGAGTAAATTCTCTGGTTTTTCCTGGGCGAAGTCGGTTTGTAATTTTTGATCAATTGCGCAGATATATAATGCTTAAGACGTAATTATACGGTAATATCAATAGTGGTATGTAAATACACTTGAATGTTGATATTATTGTTGATACAGTCGACCTTGTGGATATATATATATGTAAATATGTAAGCATATGTGTAACCAGGTTGCCGAAATAAACGTCGCTCGTTCTGGTACAGCATACAGTTGTTGCTTGTTTATTGGTATACATCAGTTTAGAGAGAGTATAGCAAAGACCATAACTTTCTTATTTGCGACGTTTGTAGAGAAGGTCATGCAGTGTGAACAGCATAGTATAGTGTGTACTAGTATCTGCATATCTGGGACAACGCAACAAAAATGATGTTCACATTCTATAACATGTCTAGTACATAGTTTACATATACGATATTGTCTGTCAATTATGGCATATCTACCAAATTCTATTTTAAGATTATGAGAACATATTCCAAAATCGTGTTAGTTCTATATGTACAATATCGCTGGTATTATCGGAACCACACTATAGCGTGACAGGTAGATTGGTGAATGTGTTAATGTATATGTGTTTAACCATGTTCTCCTGATAACTAATATAGTGCATTTTTCTTTTTGCATTTTCACGTTAGGCAGTGTATACATATAGTTTGTGTGGTGTTTTTTTAAAAATTATGTGACTTGAGAATACTTCAGACTAGTTGGTGTGGAGAAAAGATGTGATATAAGAAGCCGGGCAATGCAAACTGAAGGTGAGGTATACTGTGGTATTTTGGCAGAAGAATACAGTTCGCATTCGCTTCAGGTCCGGAGTTCGAGCCCCGCTGGAGCCGTTACGATTGTGCCCTTAGGCAAGGCATTTAAATTCCACGTTGCCCCTTCTCTCTCCCTCGTGGCGATGGATTCCATCAGGAATGATGTATCGAGAGTGATTAATATAAGTTGAAAGAACTTGTTCGTAATCGAGCTTAAATAAATTTGTATTAACTAATACATTGTGTAAACACAGTGACGTCATTCACAGGTGACCCGGTGTCAATGCTCATCATTATAGTTGTGATATTTTTTTATGTTTTTCACTTTGATTTGAATACCTCTTCACAGTGGATGTGATATCAGAAGAAATGATGATTATTAATATTGAAATGCTTTCAAAGGGCATTATTAAATCATATTCGTAAATGTACGAAATTAACAATTTTAAGTAGTAAGGTCTTGTTATTGAGTGTGTGTTTTAAGTAAGATAATACGCCTCAAACGGACACAATGTAAAATATTGGCATTGTTTTCGGAGCTACGCGCCTCACGCAGTCCAACAGTTTACATATTAAAATCATTATCGGCTTATATCCTATCACAGGAACTTGAAATTTTATCCATAAGCCACCATAAGCCACCATAAGCCCCATAAGCCACCAAAGGTCGCGTAACTCTATCCTAGGACACCCCATCTTTTTTTAATATGGGGGGGGGGGGTGTCCTAGGATAGGTACGAGCACGTTGGTGGCTTATGTATAACATTTCAAGTTCCTGTGATCCTATGCATCAACACAATCACGATGATACACGTATTATATATACTATACACAAAAGGGTTGCACCATAAGTTACAACAACAGTAGATTCATAGAGGAGACCATATAAGCAAGTTGCTTTCTCCTCAATCCTACATGTATGTATAGAGGTAACCATATAAGCAAGTTGCTTTCTCCTCAATCCTACATGTATGTATAGAGGTAACCATGCAAGCAAGTTGCGTTCTCCTCAATCCTACATGTATATATAGAGGTAACCATATAAGCAAGTTGCTTTCTCCTCAATCCTACATGTATGTATAGAGGTAACCATATAAGCAAGTTGCTTTCTCCTCAATCCTACATGTATGTATAGAGGTAACCATATAAGCAAGTTGCTTTCTCCTCAATCCTACATGTATGTATAGAGGTAACCATATAAGCAAGTTGCTTTCTCCTCAATCCTACATGTATGTATAGAGGTAACCATATAAGCAAGTTGCTTTCTCCTCAATCCTACATGTATGTATAGAGGTAACCATGCAAGCAAGTTGCTTTCTCCTCAATCCTACATGTATGTATAGAGGTAACCATATAAGCAAGTTGCTTTCTCCTCAATCCTACATGTATGTATAGAGGTAACCATATAAGCAAGTTGCTTTCTCCTCAATCCTACATGTATGTATAGAGGTAACCATGCAAGCAAGTTGCTTTCTCCTCAATCCTACATGTATGTATAGAGGTAACCATATAAGCAAGTTGCTTTCTCCTCAATCATACATGTATGTATAAAGGTAACCATATAAGCAAGTTGCTTTCTCCTCAATCCTACATGTATGTATAGAGGTAACCATATAAGCAAGTTGCTTTCTCCTCAATCCTACATGTATGTATAGAGGTAACCATGCAAGCAAGTTGCTTTCTCCTCAATCCTACATGTATGTATAGAGGTAACCATATAAGCAAGTTGCTTTCTCCTCAATCCTACATGTATGTATAGAGGTAACCATATAAGCAAGTTGCTTTCTCCTCAATCCTACATGTATGTATAGAGGTAACCATATAAGCAAGTTGCTTTCTCCTCAATCCTACATGTATTTATAGAGGTAACCATGCAAGCAAGTTGCTTTCTCCTCAATCCTACATGTATGTATAGAGGTAACCATATAAGCAAGTTGCTTTCTCCTCAATCCTACATGTATGTATAGAGGTAACCATATAAGCAAGTTGCTTTCTCCTCAATCCTACATGTATGTATAGAGGTAACTATATAAGCAAGTTGCTTTCTCCTCAATCCTACATGTATTTATAGAGGTAACCATGCAAGCAAGTTGCTTTCTCCTCAATCCTACATGTATGTATAGAGGTAACTATATAAGCAAGTTGCTTTCTCCTCAATCCTACATGTATTTATAGAGGTAACCATGCAAGCAAGTTGCTTTCTCCTCAATCCTACATGTATGTATAGAGGTAACCATATAAGCAAGTTGCTTTCTCCTCAATCCTACATGTATGTACATATTATGTACACTAGACTGTGTATATTCAAAGAAATAAATATTATTTAAACTATTAGATTCATAACAGATACATTGTAGCAGTATATTGTAGCAGATACCATTAATGTTGGTTTATTTGGTAAGAAAAAAGTACTAGAAGTGTGTCGAGTGATACTACACTAGAAGTGTGTCGAGTGATACTACACTAGAATGAGAGACATCTGTAATGTTCTATTACCTCCCTTAGTTTATACAAATTTATTTTAGCTCGATTGCGAAACAAGTTATTTCAACTTATATAAATCACCCTCGATACCTCATTCCTGATGGAATCCATCGCCACGAGGGAGAGAGAAGAGGCAACGTGGAATTTAAATGCCTTGCCTAAGGGCACAATCGTAACGGCTCCAGTGGGGCTCGAACTCCGGACCTTTCGCACCTGAAGCGAACGCGCTATCACTGCGCTATCACGACCTCCCTTGACAGATAAAGTCTGATTTATTCCAAAAATGTGAATAGGTTTAGTTAGATTCCTTTGTTTTTACTGTTGTTCCCTAACCAGATGTTGCGGTATGATAATTGGTCATTTTATCAAAATCGTGTTAATTAACTGATAGCATTGTTTTACAAATAAGTACCCATTGCATACGCTGTAGGAGATCTATTGAGATATAGTAATTTAATAATCATATAAAGCGATAGTGGAATAACATTGCTGGCATGTTGTGCTTAGGAAGCAACGATAAAAACAGAGGAAAACACTTAATAGGACCTATCTACTTTTAAGGAGTATTCAGGTACATATGTACCGTTATATCTCACATGTGTGCCTGTGCATATTTATTTGTAGACTAATCTTACGATTAAATTATCTCTAAACGACATTATCTCGAGTTTAGTATTGACTCCGATGACAAACAAATGGCAATTCAGGAGCATGGATGGCCGTTATTTGGTTTAAAGGCCTGCAGGTTGACCTATATTTGACCTTAAACACACGAGGAATAGCGGTACAAATCTGACGGTCGACGCACATCGTATTTGCCACATGCGAGGCCCTGCATGGTATACATCTAATACATGAGCACCACTTATATCTATTATGACCCACGTACATATCAGAGGTTATAAATTGCTGAAATTGAACTTCTGTATTTTTATAGTACTTACAACTGGTATAAACAATTCAACTCCACTTATGGCCCAAATAAGGCTGGTTGCGCGGGTTAGGCAGCCAGTTCCTGCATTGCTGTACCACACATTCAGGCATCAGTTCCCTATTATGCCAAGTACAGTCTCCTCTTCTAGCCGCTACTTTTCTCTCTATATATCTGACATCTTTCCATGCGCCACAATTATATCTACCACATGGACACTAGTAGCGTGGAATCATTCAACAACAGCTTGAATGTTTTCCATGACAAACGTATCGGAACCTTCTCTGCTCTTCACTACACTATACGCTCAAATTTGGCAATATGTCAATGGAATGAGACAGTGCAAGTCAAGAATAATACAAGACTCCGTTGTACGCTCCAGTTCAAATCCAACATTTGGGCAAGGTATAAACAGGCATTATTTTCACACTTAATCTGGCGGCCTTTTTAAACCAGATGATACATGAAAGTGACAGAACAGAATATGAAAGTGACGAAACTCCGACCTTACAAACAACATATATCCTGATCAGTTTAACAGTTTATTCGTAATTCAAGGCCTCCGGCCCATACACATATATTATATACATGCATACAAATTATCAGTCTCAGTGATTACGCGACGGCTGATGAGGCACCTACATAACATGTAATCTATGTCCCTGGGCTGATCTGGATTATGTAGTTTGAATACCCATAACTATCAATTTTCTTTACAATCAATAATATACGTTTACTTAAATTGTCAGGGCCTCATTTTGACTAATTCTCAGCTCACAGAGTGATCGTGCATATTAACCGTTAGAAAATACCTACATACGCCAAATTATACTGAATGTACTGCTACATTGTTGATACAAGCCACTAATCACATGGAACATGTAGTAAAGTATAAATCTTTACAATTGGACGGGGTCAAACTGCAGGCCTTTAAACAGTATTTATTCCAATAAATGTACATGTAAAACACAACAGAATGTTACAAATTACATAAATTGTGAATGGTTTGGATTGGAAAACAAGTTTTCAGAAAACTTATATTAATTCCTCTCCTAGTATCACCGTTATTTGAAATCCTACTTTCAATTTTGAAAGTTTATAGACAACAAAAAACACTGTTTATTGATTCAATGTTTAGCGTTCGAATGTATTCGGAATAATTTGTAGTAGTACTGCATATATACGTGAAAAAATGCATTTTATTTGCTTTTTGCGATGTAATGCCACTTTAGGTATATATGACTATGATAACATCTGTTTTAAAGGTACACATCCAAAAAAAGTGAAGTGTAGAATATTATAACAAAGTTATACAGCATATACAGAGATATCCATTTAGTATTTCACGTTTTAGCTTGAATTTTTATTGAACCTAGAACATTATACGATGATGTAATTATATTTGATATGTGCGTGTGACATGAACCATCATCGATACATGACGTGTGTGATATTCAGCAAACAATGAACGTGTGGTATCAAAGTATACATTATGACAATCTCTTTGGATAAAGGAGAAACACATTGCCTCCGTTTTTCTGGGATGATTGAATTTAACCAGTCTCCGCGTGTTGATGGTGCAAGAGAACTGTATGTGTGTGTGTGTGTGTGTGTGTGTGTGCGCGCGTGCGCGTGTATGTGTGCGTGTGCGCGCGCGTGTGCGTGCGTGTGTGCGCGCGCGTGTGTTTTACGTTTAGTTATCGTCGCTACCGGTTGTACATATGAGCGACGCTTCCTGAAGAGATTATTCATTTTAGATTGTTGGAGGATAGTGCAATGATACAGACAGAGACCCATTCCAGAGTCTCATCTGGTTCTTGTACGTGCACGGTGTACAGCACCGACACGAGACTTCGGCTTAACGTCCCATCTGAAAGACTGTTAATTTTATTATGGTCAGACGGGGGATCGAACCTGTCGTCTGCCAATAGTCTCATGATACTTATCAAAGATCTGCAATATCATTAACATAAATTAAAAATAATAAACAATAACCTGTGGTGACGCATTCATTTAATGCATTTCTTCAGAAAATGACGTTCTAACAAACAAATTAAAAACAACAGTTGCTTGCGATTTTATGTATTATTTGAAAACATATTTCCTGTGATACCGTATTGCTTTTTATCTTAAATATGAATCCTTTATGTACTGTCAAACGGTGTGTGTATGGCACAACGTATTATATATGTTAGTTCCTTATCATCGAATGCCTTGCACATTTTATTATAGTATCTATTATTTTAAAGATAGTGGAGTGACCTGGATTATTTTCACGAACATATTGCTTGGCAAAATTAAACTGAGACTCATTAATCTCCGCCAAAGTCTTCGTGAGTTTTCGTGAACTACGACCAGGACATGCGTTAGGTTTTTACCGTTAATATTTGAATCAAGTCAGTAAGTAAGTGTACCATAATCTAAAGCTCATATTTTACTTCGGAAATCCGATTATTAACGAAGTAAGTTCACGGAATATGCAAATGTCTCAGTTTAATATTGCCAAACAATACTTACCGGTATACGTTTGTTTGAAAATAACGCATTCCACCACCTTACCTACACAGTTGATTAAAGAAATAGGTCAATGGATTGACTGTTCGTCCTTTTTCTGGACGAATGCGAATTTATGTGATAAGAATTGATGATGATTGAGCTTATTCACCCTCGCCTCCGGGCTCCGGCGAACCATATGGGCGAGCGTAGATAAGAATTACTGCTATGTATTCGTATTATAGGCATTGAAATTGTCCAATTGTTTTCAGAGAACTAGTTCCAAGCTTTCACTGGTGCGCGCATAGAAATACAGGCTTGAGCTGGAATCCAGACATGGCCAAGCCAATTTATTTACATTGTTGAAATTCAGCAACAATAATTGGTTTCCATATGATGCGCGGCTGTTGCAGCAGGGATGTGGTATATACTATTATGTTCGACAGGGCTTTATGTTATTCTTAACATTTGATTACTAAACTATGCACTTTATAATTTATAATCATTCAATCAATGCACTATCCGAGTGTGTATTATGCAGAGTGAGTGTTCAATTGCCATTCTATTACGTATTTATATGTAATAGTTATTCTTGTTATACAGTGGCATTACAAACACATGAAATGCATGCAGCACGCACAATTAGCCACAAAATTCAAATATACACATTATATCAATATCCCTTTCATAGAAAATTCAAATAGAGTTGCAATTAAATTTTAATCTTTTCTCCAAAACCATTATTTGAATGAACCGCCCAACGCTATTATTCATGGACAAAAGATAGACGGTCAGTGTTTTAACAAGAGATGTCACTTTTTTGACGGTCTGAAATTTCAATTACCAGAACAAAAGAGTATGATTATGATCTGCACTGTTCGCACTGGAAAAAAATCAAACCAATCTGTAATACGACAAAACAAATATATGTAGTCAAATTATTTAAATAAAGTGTAAACAATAGATGGTTACGTTTTACGAAACATATTCTGTTTGCTCTCTGTAAATTAGATGTGCTATGTACCGCTGTTTAAAACCGTATTACTATATATATACCTCATGTTTGTATCATGTATGATGGACTGAGTGAATACATTTGATTTGATTTGATTTGATTTGATTTAACATTAACTGATTTCCAACATTTAGGGTAGACACTTTCAGCGAGCGAGCGATTAAAAAGTAAAGTTAATGGTATGCATACTGCACGTGAAGTTTCCTTCGTCATTCTATGACTTATTTCGTCGGGTCCAGGTCCCTTATTAACCATTCAATTGTATAAGACATCAGCAATGTCTAGATCAGTTATTAATTCAAGTTAAACTAAACGTATTGGTTGTAGAAATAAAGTTGGACAAGGCATTTGCGAATCATCTACCTTTGTTATAGAGATAAAACATCATATAATATGTTAGTTGGTGGTAATAGTATCTGAAAGTATGGCTGTTCAGTTAATGGTGGTATGCAATCAATATTTATCTTCAGTAACATTTTTCTTATAGTCTAAGATAGCCTGGGATTGGACGAGCTGTGGTCATTAAAGTAAATTTTATATTTATACTATTTATATAACGTGATTAATCTCAATAAATCAACTTATTTAAATGATGTATATATAATCTCAATAAATCAACATATCTACATACGGTATATACACTCTCAATAAATCAACATATCTACCTACGGTATATACACTCTCAATAAATCAACACATCTACCTACGGTATATACACTCTCAATAAACCAACCTACGGTATATACACTCTCAATAAATCAACATATCTACCTACGGTATATACTCTCTCAATAAATAAACATATCTACCTACGGTATATACACTCTCAATAAACCTACCTACGGTATATACACTCTCAATAAATCAACATATCTACCTACGGTATATACACTCTCAATAAACCTACCTACGGTATATACACTCTCAATAAATCAATATACCTACGTACGGTATATACACTCTCAATAAATCAACATATCTACCTACGGTATATACACTCTCAATAAATCAACATATCTACCTACGGTATATACACTCTCAATAAATCAAATTATCTACCTACGGTATATATAATCTCAATAAATCAACATATCTACCTACGGTATATACACTCTCAATAAATCAACATATCTACCTACGGTATATACACTCTCAATAAATCAATATACCTACCTACGGTATATATAATCTCAATAAATCAACATATCTACCTACGGTATATACACTCTCAATAAATCAACATATCTACCTACGGTATATACACTCTCAATAAACCTACCTACGGTATATACACTCTCAATAAATCAACATATCTACCTACGGTATATACACTCTCAATAAATCAACATATCTACCTACGGTATATACACTCTCAATAAATCACCATATCTACCTACGGTATATACACTCTCAATAAATCAACATATCTACCTACGGTATATACACTCTCAATAAATCAATATACCTACCTACGGTATATATAATCTCAATAAATCAACATATCTACCTACGGTATATACACTCTCAATAAATCAACATATCTACCTACGGTATATACACTCTCAATAAATCAACATATCTACCTACGGTATATACACTCTCAATAAACCTACCTACGGTATATACACTCTCAATAAATCAATATACCTACCTACGGTATATACACTCTCAATAAATCAACATATCTACCTACGGTATATACACTCTCAATAAATCACCATATCTACCTACGGTATATACACTCTCAATAAATCAACATATCTACCTACGGTATATACACTCTCAATAAATCAATATACCTACCTACGGTATATATAATCTCAATAAATCAACATATCTACCTACGGTATATACACTCTCAATAAATCAACATATCTACCTACGGTATATACACTCTCAATAAACCTACCTACGGTATATACACTCTCAATAAATCAATATACCTACGTACGGTATATACACTCTCAATAAATCAACATATCTACCTACGGTATATACACTCTCAATAAATCACCATATCTACCTACGGTATATATACTCTCAATAAATCAACATATCTACCTACGGTATATACACTCTCAATAAATCAACATATCTACCTACGGTATATACACTCTCAATAAATCAACATATCTACCTACGGTATATACACTCTCAATAAATCAACATATCTACCTACGGTATATACACCCTCAATAAAGCCACCTACGGTATATACACTCTCAATAGACCTACCTACGGTATATACACTCTCAATAAACCTACCTACGGTATATACACTCTCAATAAATCAACATATCTACCTACGGTATATACACTCTCAATAAATCAACATATCTACCTACGGTATATACACTCTCAATAAACCTACCTACGGTATATACACTCTCAATAAAACAACATACCTACCTACGGTATATACACTCTCAATATAACTACCTACGGTATATACAATCTCAATAAATCAACATATCTACCTACGGTATATACACTCTCAATAAATCAATATATCTACCTACGGTATATACACTCTCAATAAATCAACATATCTACCTACGGTATATACACTCTCAATAAATCAATATACCTACCTACGGTATATACACTCTCAATAAATCAACATACCTACCTACGGTATATACACTCTCAATAAATCAATATACCTACCTACGGTATATACACTCTCAATAAATCAACATATCTACCTACGGTATATACACTCTCAATAAATCAATATACCTACCTACGGTATATACACTCTCAATAAATCAACTTATTTAAATGTGGTATATATAATCACAATAAATCAACATATCTACCTACGGTATATACACTCTCAATAAATTAACATATCTACCTACGGTATATACACTCTCAATAAATCAACATATCTACCTACAGTATATACACTCTCAATAAATCAATATATCTACCTACGGTATATACACCCTCAATAAACCTACCTACGGTATATACACTCTCAATAAATCAACATATCTACCTACGGTATATACACTCTCAATAAATCAATATATCTACCTACGGTATATACACTCTCAATAAACCTACCTACGGTATATACACTCTCAATAAATCAATATACCTACCTACGGTATATACTCTCTCAATAAATCAACTTATTTAAATGTGGTATATATAATCTCAATAAATCAACATATCTACCTACGGTATATACACTCTCAATAAATCAACATATCTACCTACGGTATATACACTCTCAATAAATCAACATATCTACCTACGGTATATACACTCTCAATAAATCAACATATCTACCTACAGTATATACACTCTCAATAAATCAACATATCTACCTACGGTATATACACTCTCAATAAATCAACATATCTACCTACGGTATATACACTCTCAATAAATCAACATATCTACCTACGGTATATACACTCTCAATAAATCAACATATCTACCTACGGTATATACACTCTCAATAAATCAACATATCTACCTACGGTATATACACTCTCAATAAATCAACATATCTACCTACGGTATATACACTCTCAATAAATCAACATATCTACCTACGGTATATACACTCTCAATAAATCAACATATCTACCTACGGTATATACACTGTCAATAAATCAATATATCTACCTACGGTATATACACTCTCAATAAACCTACCTACGGTATATACACTCTCAATAAATCAATATACCTACCTACGGTATATACACTCTCAATAAATCAACTTATTTAAATGTGGTATATATAATCTCAATAAATCAACATATCTACCTACGGTATATACACTCTCAATAAATCAACATATCTACCTACGGTATATACACTCTCAATAAATCAACATACCTACCTACGGTATATACACTCTCAATAAATCAACATATCTACCTACGGTATATACACTCTCAATAAATCAACATATCTACCTACGGTATATACACTCTCAATAAATCAACATATCTACCTACGGTATATACACTCTCAATAAATCAACATATCTACCTACGGTATATACACTCTCAATAAATCAACATATCTACCTACGGTATATACACTCTCAATAAATCAACATATCTACCTACGGTATATACACTCTCAATAAATCAACATATCTACCTACGGTATATACACTCTCAATAAATCAACATATCTACCTACGGTATATACACTCTCAATAAATCGATATATCTACCTACGGTATATACACTCTCAATAAAGCTACCTACGGTATATACACTCTCAATAAATCAATATACCTACCTACGGTATATACTCTCTCAATAAATCAACTTATTTAAATGTGGTATATATAATCTCAATAAATCAACATATCTACCTACGGTATATACACTCTCAATAAATCAACATACCTACCTACGGTATATACACTCTCAATAAATCAACATATCTACCTACGGTATATACACTCTCAATAAATCAACATATCTACCTACGGTATATACACTCTCAATAAATCAACATATCTACCTACGGTATATACACTCTCAATAAATCAACATATCTACCTACGGTATATACATTCTCAATAAATCAATATATCTACCTACGGTATATACACTCTCAATAAATCAACATATCTACCTACGGAATATACACTCTCAATAAATCAACATATCTACCTACGGTATATACACTCTCAATAAATCAACATATCTACCTACGGTATATACACCCTCAATAAAGCTACCTACGGTATATACACTCTCAATAAACCTACCTACGGTATATACATTCTCAATAAACCTACCTACGGTATATACATTCTCAATAAATCAACATATCTACCTACGGTATATACACTCTCAATAAATCAACATATCTACCTACGGTATATACACTCTCATTAAACCTACCTACGGTATATACACTCTCAATAAATCAACATACCTACCTACGGTATATACACTCTCAATATACCTACCTACTGTATATACACTCTCAATAAATCAACATATCTACCTACGGTATATACACTCTCAATAAATCAATATACCTACCTACGGTATATACACTCTCAATAAATCAACTTATTTAAATGTGGTATATATAATCTCAATAAATCAACATATCTACCTACGGTATATACACTCTCAATAAATCAACATATCTACCTACGGTATATACACTCTCAATAAATCAACATATCTACCTACAGTATATACACTCTCAATAAATCAATATATCTACCTACGGTATATACACTCTCAATAAATCAAATATCTACCTACGGTATATACACTCTCAATAAATCAACATATCTACCTACGGTATATACACTCTCAATAAATCAACATATCTACCTACGGTATATACACTCTCAATAAATCAACATATCTACCTACGGTATATACACTCTCAATAAATCAACATATCTACCTACGGTATATACACTCTCAATAAATCAATATATCTACCTACGGTATATACACTCTCAATAAACCTACCTACGGTATATACACTCTCAATAAATCAATATACCTACCTACGGTATATACACTCTCAATAAATCAACTTATTTATGTGGTATATATATCTCAATAAATAACATATCTACCTACGGTATATACACTCTCAATAAATCAACATATCTACCTACGGTATATACACTCTCAATAAATCAACATATCTACCTACGGTATATACACTCTCAATAAATCAACATATCTACCTACGGTATATACACTCTCAATAAATCAACATATCTACCTACGGTATATACACTGTCAATAAATCAATATATCTACATACGGTATATACACTCTCAATAAACCTACCTACGGTATATACACTCTGAATAAATCAATATACCTACCTACGGTATATACTCTCTCAATAAATCAACTTATTTAAATGTGGTATATATAATCTCAATAAATCAACATATCTACCTACGGTATATACACTCTCAATAAATCAACATATCTACCTACGGTATATACACTCTCAATAAATCAACATATCTACCTACGGTATATACACTCTCAATAAATCAACATACCTACCTACGGTATATACACTCTCAATAAATCAACATATCTACCTACGGTATATACACTCTCAATAAATCAACATATCTACCTACGGTATATACACTCTCAATAAATCAACATATCTACCTACGGTATATACACTCTCAATAAATCAACATATCTACCTACGGTATATACACTCTCAATAAATCAACATATCTACCTACGGTATATACACATTGGTATATATCTCAATAAATCAACATATCTACCTACGGTATATACACTCTCAATAAATCAATATATCTACCTACGGTATATACACTCTCAATAAATACCTACGGTATATACACTCTCAATAAATCAACATATCTACCTACGGTATATACACTCTCAATAAATCAACATATCTACCTACGGTATATACACTCTCAATAAATCAACATATCTACCTACGGTATATACACTCTCAATAAATCAACATATCTACCTACGGTATATACACTGTCAATAAATCAATATATCTACATACGGTATATACACTCTCAATAAACCTACCTACGGTATATACACTCTGAATAAATCAATATACCTACCTACGGTATATACTCTCTCAATAAATCAACTTATTTAAATGTGGTATATATAATCTCAATAAATCAACATATCTACCTACGGTATATACACTCTCAATAAATAAACATATCTACCTACGGTATATACACTCTCAATAAATCAACATACCTACCTACGGTATATACACTCTCAATAAATCAACATATCTACCTACGGTATATACACTCTCAATAAATCAACATATCTACCTACAGTATATACACTCTCAATAAATCAAAATATCTACCTACGGTATATACACTCTCAATAAATCAACATATCTACCTACGGTATATACACTCTCAATAAATCAACATATCTACCTACGGTATATACACTCTCAATAAATCAACATATCTACCTACGGTATATACACTCTCAATAAATCAATATATCTACCTACGGTATATACACTCTCAATAAATCGATATATCTACCTACGGTATATACACTCTCAATAAAGCTACCTACGGTATATACACTCTCAATAAATCAATATACCTACCTAAGGTATATACTCTCTCAATAAATCAACTTATTTAAATGTGGTATATATAATCTCAATAAATCAACATATCTACCTACGGTATATACACTCTCAATAAATCAACATACCTACCTACGGTATATACACTCTCAATAAATCAACATATCTACCTACGGTATATACACTCTCAATAAATCAACATATCTACCTACGGTATATACACTCTCAATAAATCAATATACCTACCTACGGTATATATAATCTCAATAAATCAACATATCTACCTACGGTATATACACTCTCAATAAATCAACATATCTACCTACGGTATATACACTCTCAATAAATCAACATATCTACCTACGGTATATACACTCTCAATAAATCAACATATCTACCTACGGTATATACACTCTCAATAAATCAATATATCTACCTACGGTATATACACTCTCAATAAATCAATATCTACCTACGGTATATACACTCTCAATAAATCAACATATCTACCTACGGTATATACACTCTCAATAAATCAACATATCTACCTACGGTATATACACTCTCAATAAATCAACATATCTACCTACGGTATATACACTCTCAATAAATCAACATATCTACCTACGGTATATACACTCTCAATAAATCAACATATCTACCTACGGTATATACACTGTCAATAAATCAATATATCTACCTACGGTATATACACTCTCAATAAACCTACCTACGGTATATACACTCTGAATAAATCAATATACCTACCTACGGTATATACTCTCTCAATAAATCAACTTATTTAAATGTGGTATATATAATCTCAATAAATCAACATATCTACGTACGGTATATACACTCTCAATAAATAAACATATCTACCTACGGTATATACACTCTCAATAAATCAACATACCTACCTACGGTATATACACTCTCAATAAATCAACATATCTACCTACAGTATATACACTCTCAATAAATCAAAATATCTACCTACGGTATATACACTCTCAATAAATCAACATATCTACCTACGGTATATACACTCTCAATAAATCAACATATCTACCTACGGTATATACACTCTCAATAAATCAACATATCTACCTACGGTATATACACTGTTAATAAATCAACATATCTACCTACGGTATATACACTGTCAATAAATCAACATATCTACCTACGGTATATACACTGTCAATAAATCAATATATCTACATACGGTATATACACTCTCAATAAACCTACCTACGGTATATACACTCTGAATAAATCAATATACCTACCTACGGTATATACTCTCTCAATAAATCAACTTATATAAATGTGGTATATATAATCTCAATAAATCAACATATCTACCTACGGTATATACACTCTCAATAAATCAACATATCTACCTACGGTATATACATTCTCAATAAATCAACATATCTACCTACAGTATATACACTCTCAATAAATCAATATATCTACCTACGGTATATACACCCTCAATAAACCTACCTACGGTATATACACTCTCAATAAATCAACATATCTACCTACGGTATATACACTCTCAATAAATCAATATATCTACCTACGGTATATACACTCTCAATAAATCTACCTACGGTATATACACTCTGAATAAATCAATATACCTACCTACGGTATATACTCTCTCAATAAATCAACTTATTTAAATGTGGTATATATAATCTCAATAAATCAACATATCTACTTACGGTATATACACTCTCAATAAATCAACATATCTACCTACGGTATATACACTCTCAATAAATCAACATACCTACCTACGGTATATACACTCTCAATAAATCAACATATCTACCTACGGTATATACACTCTCAATAAATCAACATATCTACCTACGGTATATACACTCTCAATAAATCAACATATCTACCTACGGTATATACACTCTCAATAAATCAACATATCTACCTACGGTATATACACTCTCAATAAATCAAATATCTACCTACGGTATATACACCCTCAATAAACCTACCTACGGTATATACACTCTCAATAAATCAACATATCTACCTACGGTATATACACTCTCAATAAATCAATATATCTACCTACGGTATATACACTCTCAATAAAGCTACCTACGGTATATACACTCTCAATAAATCAATATACCTACCTACGGTATATACTCTCTCAATAAATCAACATATCTACCTACGGTATATACACTCTCAATAAATCAACATATCTACCTACGGTATATACACTCTCAATAAATCAATATACCTACCTACGGTATATACAATCTCAATAAATCAACATATCTACCTACGGTATATACACTCTCAATAAATCAACATATCTACCTACGGTATATACACTCTCAATAAATCAACATATCTACCTACGGTATATACACTCTCAATAAATCAACATATCTACCTACGGTATATACACTCTCAATAAATCAACATATCTACTACGGTATATACACTCTCAATAAACCTACCTACGGTATATACACTCTCAATAAATCAACATATCTACCTACGGTATATACACTCTCAATAAATCAACATATCTACCTACGGTATATACACTGTCAATAAATCAACATATCTACCTACGGTATATACACTCTCAATAAATCAATATATCTACCTACGGTATATACACTCTCAATAAACCTACCTACGGTATATACACTCTCAATAAATCAATATACCTACCTACGGTATATACTCTCTCAATAAATCAACTTATTTAAATGTGGTATATATAATCTCAATAAATCAACATATCTACCTACGGTATATACACTCTCAATAAATCAACATATCTACCTACGGTATATACACTCTCAATAAATCAACATATCTACCTACGGTATATACACTCTCAATAAATCAACATATCTACCTACAGTATATACACTCTCAATAAATCAAATATCTACCTACGGTATATACACTCTCAATAAATCAACATATCTACCTACGGTATATACACTCTCAATAAATCAACATATCTACCTACGGTATATACACTCTCAATAAATCAACATATCTACCTACGGTATATACACTGTCAATAAATCAACATATCTACCTACGGTATATACACTGTCAATAAATCAACATATCTACCTACGGTATATACACTGTCAATAAATCAATATATCTACATACGGTATATACACTCTCAATAAACCTACCTACGGTATATACACTCTGAATAAATCAATATACCTACCTACGGTATATACTCTCTCAATAAATCAACTTATATAAATGTGGTATATATAATCTCAATAAATCAACATATCTACCTACGGTATATACACTCTCAATAAATCAACATATCTACCTACGGTATATACATTCTCAATAAATCAACATATCTACCTACGGTATATACACTCTCAATAAATCAACATATCTACCTACAGTATATACACTCTCAATAAATCAATATATCTACCTACGGTATATACACCCTCAATAAACCTACCTACGGTATATACACTCTCAATAAATCAACATATCTACCTACGGTATATACACTCTCAATAAATCAATATATCTACCTACGGTATATACACTCTCAATAAACCTACCTACGGTATATACACTCTGAATAAATCAATATACCTACCTACGGTATATACTCTCTCAATAAATCAACTTATTTAAATGTGGTATATATAATCTCAATAAATCAACATATCTACCTACGGTATATACACTCTCAATAAATCAACATATCTACCTACGGTATATACACTCTCAATAAATCAACATATCTACCTACGGTATATACACTCTCAATAAATCAACATATCTACCTACGGTATATACACTCTCAATAAATCACATATCTACCTAGGTATATACACTCTCAATAAATCAACATATCTACCTACGGTATATACACTCTCAATACTACCTACGGTATATACACTCTCAATAAATCAACATATCTACCTACGGTATATACACTCTCAATAAATCAATATATCTACCTACGGTATATACACTCTCAATAAATCAATATATCTACCTACGGTATATACACCCTCAATAAACCTACCTACGGTATATACACTCTCAATAAATCAATATACCTACCTACGGTATATACTCTCTCAATAAATCAACTTATTTAAATGTGGTATATATAATCTCAATAAATCAACATATCTACCTACGGTCTATACACTCTCAATAAATCAACATATCTACCTACGGTATATACACTCTCAATAAATCAACATATCTACCTACGGTATATACACTCTCAATAAATCAACATATCTACCTACGGTATATACACTCTCAATAAATCAACATATCTACCTACGGTATATACACTCTCAATAAATCAACATATCTACCTACGGTATATACACTCTCAATAAATCAACATATCTACCTACGGTATATACACTCTCAATAAATCAACATATCTACCTACGGTATATACACTCTCAATAAATCAACATATCTACCTACGGTATATACTCTCTCAATAAATCAACTTATTTAAATGTGGTATATACAATCTCAATAAATCAACATATCTACCTACGGTATATACACTCTCAATAAATCAACATATCTACCTACGGTATATACACTCTCAATAAATCAATATATCTACCTACGGTATATACACCTCAATAAACCTACCTACGGTATATACACTCTCAATAAATCAACATATCTACCTACGGTATATACACTCTCAATAAATCAATATATCTACCTACGGTATATACACTCTCAATAAACCTACCTACGGTATATACACTCTCAATAAATCAACATATCTACCTACGGTATATACACTCTCAATAAATCAATATATCTACCTACGGTATATACACTCTCAATAAACCTACCTACTGTATATACACTCTCAATAAATCAATATACCTACCTACGGTATATACACTCTCAATAAATCAACATATCTACCTACGGTATATACACTCTCAATAAATCAACATATCTACCTACGGTATATACACTCTCAATAAACCTACCTACGGTATATACACTCTCAATAAATCAACATATCTACCTACGGTATATACACTCTCAATAAATCAACATATCTACCTACGGTATATACACTCTCAATAAATCAACATATCTACCTACGGTATATACACTCTCAATAAATCAACATATCTACCTACGGTATATACACTCTCAATAAATCAATATATCTACCTACGGTATATATAATCTCAATAAATCAACATATCTACCTACGGTATATACACTCTCAATAAATCAACATATCTACCTACGGTATATACACTCTCAATAAACCTACCTACGGTATATACACTCTCAATAAATCAATATACCTACGTACGGTATATACACTCTCAATAAATCAACATATCTACCTACGGTATATACACTCTCAATAAATCAACATATCTACCTACGGTATATATACTCTCAATAAATCAACATATCTACCTACGGTATATACACTCTCAATAAATCAATATATCTACCTACGGTATATATAATCTCAATAAATCAACATATCTACCTACGGTATATACACTCTCAATAAATCAACATATCTACCTACGGTATATACACTCTCAATAAATCAACATATCTACCTACAGTATATACACTCTCAATAAATCAACATATCTACCTACGGTATATACACTCTCAATAAATCAACATATCTACCTACGGTATATACACTCTCAATAAATTAATATATCTACCTACGGTATATACACCTCATAAACCTACCTACGGTATATACACTCTCAATAATCAATTCTACCTACGTATATAACTCTCAATAAATCAACATATCTACCTACGGTATATACACTCTCAATAAATCAACATATCTACCTACGGTATATACACTCTCAATAAATCAACATATCTACCTACGGTATATACACTCTCAATAAATCAACATATCTACCTACGGTATATACACTCTCAATAAATCAACATATCTACCTACGGTATATACACTCTCAATAAACCTACCTACGGTATATACACTCTCAATAAATCAACATATCTACCTACGGTATATACACTCTCAATATATCTACCTACGGTATATACAATCTCAATAAATCAACATATCTACCTACGGTATATACACTCTCAATAAATCAACATATCTACCTACGGTATATACACTCTCAATAAATCAACATATCTACCTACGGTATATACACTCTCAATAAATCAACATATCTACCTACGTTATATACATTCTCAATAAATCAATATACCTACTTATGTTATATTATGTGAATATGACATCTTACCAACTTTATGTATCACATTATCATAAATGCAGGCGCCTTTTTCTGTGCCTTTGCTTGACTTTCCATTACTGCCATTGCCTGACTTTCCATTATCGCCATTGCCTGACTTTCCATTACCGCCATGGCCTCCTTTGCCTGACTTTCCATTACCGCCACTGCCAGATGCTTTGCCACTGCCTTTCTCAGATGAGTTTTCGCTACTGCCTTTGCTAGATTTTTCGCTAGTACTTTTGCTAGATTGTTCGCTAGTGCCGTTGCTAGTTATTTCGCTACTGCCTTTGCTAGATTCTTCGCTACTGCCTTTGCTAGATTTTTCGCCACTGCCAGATGCTTTGCTAGATTTGTTGCCACTGCCAGATGCTTTGCTAGATTTTTTGCCACTGCCAGATGCTTTGCTAGATTTTTCGCCACTGCCAGATGCTTTGCTAGATTTTTCGCTACTGCCTTTGCTAGACTTTTCGCTACTGCCTTTGCTAGATTCTTCGCTACTGCCGTTGCTAGATTTTTCGCTAGTGCCTTTGCTAGATTTTTCGCTACTGCCTTTGCTAGATTTTTCGCTACTGCCTTTGCTAGATGTTTCGCTAGTGCCTTTGCTAGATTCTTCGCTACTGCCTTTGCTAGATGTTTCGCTACTGCCTTTGCTAGATTCTTCGCTACTGCCTTTGCTAGATGTTTCGCTACTGCCGTTGCTAGATGTTTCGCTACTGCCGTTGCTAGATTTTTCGCTACTGCCGTTGCTAGATGTTTCGCTACTGCCGTTGCTAGATGTTTCGCTACTGCCGTTGCTAGATGTTTCGCTACTGCCGTTGCTAGATTTTTCGCTACTGCCGTTGCTAGATGTTTCGCTACTGCCGTTGCTAGATGTTTCGCTACTGCCGTTGCTAGATTTTTCGCTACTGCCGTTGCTAGATGTTTCGCTACTGCCGTTGCTAGTTATTTCGCTACTGCCGTTGCTAGATGTTTCGCTACTGCCGTTGCTAGATGTTTCGCTACTGCCGTTGCTAGATGTTTCGCTACTGCCGTTGCTAGATGTTTCGCTACTGCCGTTGCTAGTTATTTCGCTACTGCCGTTGCTAGATGTTTCGCTACTGCCGTTGCTAGTTATTTCGCTACTGTCGTTGCTAGATGTTTCGCTACTGCCGTTGCTAGATGTTTCGCTACTGCCATTGCTAGTTATTTCGCTACTGCCGTTGCTAGATGTTTCGCTACTGCCGTTGCTAGTTATTTCGCTACTGCCGTTGCTAGATGTTTCGCTACTGCCGTTGCTAGTTATTTCGCTACTGCCTTCGTCGTTGCCTGATGCTTGTGTAGAGTTTGATGCAGAGGCTGATGAAGAATTCGTGCACACTGTTTCTTCAAATTGTAACAGCATAACTATCATTAACACTACGAAGAACACTAACAGCTTCATCGTTTATTTAGTCTATGTTACGTTTATTTAGTATGTTACGATGAACAGCTGGTAGTTGCCAGTAGTCTTGTTACAGCTCTATATATACTCATCAATATCAATATGATGAGCGCCCCGTGATTTCCATTTATTTCGTTCCGCCTTGAATATCAAAACGTATGTATATAGTATACAGCACAATTGTCAACAGTAGAGTGTATTGATCTATAGTTACATAGTTTAATGATAAATAATTGTTATTATGTTAAAAAAAGAAAATAATATGCAACTAATAAACGATATTCTAATTACATGTAATTAATAATACACACATTTTTCTCAAAATATAGAATGGTGTATGTTAGATAACCGCCATGTTATGTTTTATGGCGATGAACATTTGATATGTTTATGCCAAATAAAATATATTGATCTATTGATTGATCTATCAAATGCCTAAATATAACACTAATTGTTGTATGGTTGCTCATTTGGGCATATCCCGATCTCTTGTCGGTCTAGGTGTCATTGGTATTCACTTAGGCGTGATACTAAAATGTTCATATTTTTGATCGAAGCTTGTTTTTCAGATTATATATTTTAAATGAAGATAACATTTTAATTGTCTAAAAGCTGGATTTAAAGCCAGTGCTGCCAGTGATCTGCACACTAATTATGCCAGTGATCTGCACACTAATTATGAAAGACTTTCACAGATAGTGTATATGCTCCCAGTGCCTAAACCACAACATGTACAAGAAGCTGCAATTTGCGAACATATACTTATTCTACTGTTAATTGTGATATTACTCAAGTCAATGTAGCTGGAATTGGCATCTGGGTGCAAACTAATTGCAAAAGAATTTATTTTAGCAGTTATGAATATGATAATATGTGAAGCTCTGGATACTAAAAGTTGCACTCTGTACTCTTGGCCAAAATTGGTAAAAAATGTCCAAGAAAGAGACAACTGACGCAATATTGGGTAATTTATTTTGTGCATTTGGTGTGCAATAAAAGCATGTCATAGCATTGCTATTTAAATTTGTTAGAGTTTCTATACATACACATACATGTATACGGTAACTAGCCATATTTGATGCAAATAGCTTAAGTAAAACTAAAATGGTTGACAAAATAAGACTTGTTCAGGGGTAATGTTACCCCACCCACTACCAATGTAATATTTCAATACTTCAAAGTAGTGGAAAAAGAATCTGCATCTGATTTTCTGATATGAATGTCATCTCATGTGTAACATATTAACAGCTATAGTTACTTGTTACTGTCAAAACTAGTTAAATATGCCATATGTAAATAGTGACCACTTTGACACGGATATCTGATTCGGTTTGTGCCTGCATATCTACAGTTTATATGCACCCCGATGTTGGATGTCTTTAATTAATTTTGTCAATACATGATAACTACTCCCACAGTACATGGCACATGCATATAGAAAATAGAAGATGTTCTGTGTTCATAGAGGGTGATTTACCCCACCCACTATGTATACACTATATAACATGTATATTTACCCCACCCACTATGTATACACTATATAACATGTATATTTACCCCACCCACTATGCATACATTATATAACATGTATATTGAACTAGATTAAAATGTGGATATAATGCATCAATACTTATGTTAGATATGTATGCTTTATATAAATATAAGTACACGTACATGTATGCTTTATATAAATATAAGTACACGTACATGTATGCTTTATATAAATATAAGTACACGTACATGTATGCTTTATATAAATATAAGTACACGTACATGTATGCTTTATATAAATATAAGTACAAGTACATGTATGCTTTATATAAATATAAGTACACGTACATGTATGCTTTATATAAATATAAGTACACGTACATGTATGCTTTATATAAATATAAGTACACGTACATGTATGCTTTATATAAATATAAGTACACGTACATGTATGCTTTATATAAATATAAGTACACGTACATGTATGCTTTATATAAATATAAGTACAAGTACATGTATGCTTTATATAAATATAAGTACAAGTACATGTATGCTTTATATAAATATAAGTACACGTACATGTATGCTTTATATAAATATAAGTACACGTACATGTATGCTTTATATAAATATAAGTACACGTACATGTATGCTTTATATAAATATAAGTACACGTACATGTATGCTTTATATAAATATAAGTACAAGTACATGTATGCTTTATATAAATATAAGTACACGTACATGTATGCTTTATATAAATATAAGTACACGTACATGTAGGTTTTATACAAGCTGAATGCATTTTTAAAATGTAATAATTGTTTGTTAGTAAATTATTCTAAACATTCGAATAGTTGAACTCACACTTTCGAACATGTACTAGACAGTAATATTATGATCCACATTTTACAACTAATTATCCTAAAATTGTCGCATATTTAATACCATGATATCAATTACACCTATTCGATAGTGTTATGTCAACAATTCGAATATATGATATCAATCTGTCAAAAGTGTCATGTCAGTTCCATTATGGAACCAATTTATCATAAATAATCGAACTGTTATATACAAAATGAAATTGTTGATATAAATTACTTGACTGTGTGATTCGTATCTATCGAATATGGACTATGCCTATGAATGACATATTCAACTATATCATATGATTGTATCACATATTGAATAGGTGATATCACTCAAATAGATATCACGCCTTCGAATATATGAAGACTCTTGTCTTTCATTGTAATCCTTTTTCTGTATTTTGATTTTATGTGTGATGTATGCATTGTTCAATACGTATTATATTTGGGAATAAAATATGTTTAAACGAATATGTTTGCTCTATGCTGTTTGCAAAAGAACTGTAATACGCTCGACATATCGTCAGTGTACAATGAAAACAGAGCCCTTTAATTTGTAGAATATATCATACATAAATTCAACTATTCATCACAACAATTTTCTCCCACTTCCTCAATATGTAATTCAGCAAGTGGGTGGATTTCAACAACAAAGGCATCGACATGCTCCATTTACAACACATATGTATAATGTTCAGAAGACTTTCAGGAGCAGGAGGGAGACTCGTTTTCACTAGCATACACATTCTGCTAGTCTAGTTTAATCATATTTTATTGCTCGATTCGTTTTACATATACATGTGAATACAAAACACGACACACTAAAGAAAGGCAAATATGTCGGGCCACAAGTTCTAGCAACATTAGTTACGGCCATTCCCGACAACATACTTAAGAAATAATAAGTATCAACCGTGGTATATCGCAGAATAACCCGAAGGCCTGAGTGATATATTTCTACGACGACAAACGAGGGTTATCCTGCGATATACCACGGTTGATACTTATTATTTCGATTCTAACACGACTTACTTCTAATAATTTTAAGGGAGTATTTTCTTCAAACGCCGCTGCATTTGGCTTTCGAAATTTCCTCCCGCGTAAGGGGTGATGACGTTAGTTTATACAAATTTAATTTAGCTCGATTGCGAAACAAGTTCTTTCAACTTATATTAATCACTCTCGAGACCTCATTCCTGATGGAATCCATCGCCATGAAGGAGAGAAGAGGCAATGTGGAATTTAAATGCCTTGCCTAAGGGCACAATCGTAACGGCTCCAGCGGGGCTCGAACTCCGGACCTTTCGCACCTGAAGCGAACGCGCATCCACTGCGCTATCACGACTTCCACATTCGACGTTATATTTTATGGAAAATATCAATCTAGTGCATAAATGAACAACTGTTGTAATTGATCAATAATTTTATTTATTTTGTCAAATAAAACTGTACAGAATAATAACTGAAACGTTACTTAACAGAAAAATAAGACGGACAAGAGATTATCTGATTCTAAAAATAGCTCACTTCCGCGAATTCCCAAGGTATTTTTTACAAACATCACATATCGCATAATAACACGAGGTTGGTTTTTACTCTACAAGTATGTATGTTATTAGCTGGGTCGTGTTAGAATTAATAATAACAACTTCTCATTGCCAATCGTCTGGACGAAGTTCTTCCGATTATGTTCAGACTTGTATTTGGTAAAAAACACATAAACTATGATATTTCACAGCAGTAGACGTGGATGGGTGGATATCGACCTGAACAAATGACGTATTTGTATAATCTTTGGTTAAAACTTCTTAAACATGGCTGTATCATGACTTCAGTCAAGTTAATACATATATCAATAACATGAATAACTGCTAGCTCGCCACATTTCCCAACATCATGCTGTGTATAACTTTCAATGAAGTGTATGGCATCTTTTCCAATGCCATATAATCGCTATGTTGTGATACAACATGTCGTGGCATGAAGGAAAAGAATAAAATCACATTTCTCTCGACAACATATTTTGGGTCATTTGAATATCCCATATCGTGTTTCTCTTTACATAAATTTACCTCTAGTCAGATCTGAAGAATAGTTTTTTTCGAATATTGCCCCACATGGTAACATAAGAGAAGTAAAACAATAATGAAAGTTTTTCTGGTTGCTGCAAACTGAAGTACCACAATGACAATAAGTGTATCTGCACCACTGGATGCATATCTGACCTCAATTCCGATTGACGTCAGGAATTCTCTTAGAAGTATAATACAGTTTTGCTTTTTGTTCAGGTTTTTCAAATATACATCATTTTTTGATTTGAAAGGTATCTTGCATGCGAATTTAACTTCAGTTCAAACTACTCAATGTCTTCGCCTGTAATTGGTAAGTCTTTTGTAGATGGTTCGTGGAAGCCTAAATAACAACAACAACAACAACATCAACAACACTACAGTGACATTTTTGTTTTTATTGATAACTGTGATATTGCTTGCAACTATCACAAACTGTTTTATTCTTTTGCGAGGGAATCTTTTGTAGCAAGGAACCTCCATCTACCACATAACATGTCTGTGCATTAGATTGTTCCTCTTCATCGATGATTCTTCAGTCTCCAAGTACCCAAATAACGTCTGCTAGACTTGTCTCTGGGGTACTCAAGGTAGTCATACAGAGCTCACACCTATATAGTGTTGAAATATCTTCAGCATCTGCTTTTAATCTCTGAAAGAGTAGTTGAGAATAATAGTCTACTGTTTCACCTGTCAATTTAACAGTGTGTTTTGTTATTTAGCGTTATGTGTGCCTACTAGACCTTATAAATGTGTATTCCTCTGAAGATTTCCCAACCATATGTTTCACTATTGCTTCTCCATTTGTCTTTGCCTTCTATACATTTACTTTGTCATTACTTTGTCACCCGCAGTAACTCCTGTTTCAATATTTCTCAACGCTGCATCTGTCTCATCAAAAGGAGAAGACATGTCAACACTTGTATAGTGTCTTTTATTGTCTCGGGCAAATCAAGCTTTACCAACGTCCTTGTGCTGCCTTCTGGTTTTATACTCTGTTCACATACCCACAGCGTTTCGAACATATCAATGCAGTACTGTTCACATACACACAACGTTTCGAACGTAGCAATACAGTACTGTTCACATACACACAACGTTTCGAACGTAGCAATACAGTACTGTTCACATACACACAACGTTTCGAACGTATCAACGTATTAATGTTCACATACACACAACGTTTCGAAAGTATGAATGTATTAATGTTCACATACACACAACGTTTCGAACGTATCAACGTATTAATGTTCACATACACACAACGTTTCGAACGTATCAACGTATTAATGTTCACATACACACAACGTTTCGAACGTATGCATGTATTAATGTTCACATACACACAACGTTTCGAACGTATCAACGTATTAATGTTCACATAAACACAACGTTTCGAACGTATCAACGTATTAATGTTCACATACACACAACGTTTCGAACGTATCAACGTATTAATGTTCACATACACACAACGTTTCGAACGTATGAATGTATTAATGTTCACATACACACAACGTTTCGAACGTATCAACGTATTAATGTTCACATACACACAACGTTTCGAACGTATCAACGTATTAATGTTCACATACACAACGTTTCGAACGTATGAATGTATTAATGTTCACATACACACAACGTTTCGAACGTATGAATGTATTAATGTTCACATACACACAACGTTTCCAACGTATGAATGTATTAATGTTCACATACACATGTTTGACAAAATAGATGACAATATTCTATAGATTCATAAAGGTTACTTACTTTATGAACAGTTTTAACGGATATAGAGATATGAAAAGACTCCATGAAAGTGTATAGTGACACTTATATAGGTTTAAATATGAGCATCGGTTGTGATCAGTTGTACAAGAGTATATTATGTATCTAACATTGGATGTTGTATGTATAATGATAACGTTGTCAAATTTACGATATATTTATACATGTACTGGTAAATAATTGGTGGTGAGCTCTCCCAAGCGCTATTAGCAAATTAAAAGCATTAATTTGATATTAGTATTTTGTTGTGTTTGCAGTTTAGGTTAAGGAGATGATAGAGGTAGCCTACAAGGGAACAATTACGTCTGCCAATTCCTTGTGTTGTAGCTAATAATAGCGTGACGTATATGTCTCCCCGGTGTTTTAGTCCATAATATCGTGACGTATATGTCCCCAGGTGTTGTAGCTCATAATATCGTGACGTATATGTCTCCCCGGTGTTTTAGTCAATCATATCGTGACGTATATGTCCTCCGGTGTTGTAGCACATATTATCGTGACGTATATGTCTCCCCGGTATTGTAGCTCATAATATCGTGACGTATATGTCCCCCGGTGTTGTAGCTCATAATAGCGTGACGTATATGTCTCCCCGGTGTTGTAGTACATAATAGCGTGACGTATATGTCTCCCCGGTGTTGTAGTACATAATAGCGTGACGTATATGTCTCCCCGGTGTTGTAGTACATAATAGCGTGACGTATATGTCTCCCCGGTGTTGTAGTACATACTAGCGTGACGTCTTTGTCTCCCCGGTGTTGTAGTACATACTAGCGTGACGTATTTGTCTCCCCGGTGTTGTAGTACATAATAGCGTGACGTATATGTCTCCCCGGTGTTGTAGCACATACTAGCGTGACATATATGTCTACCCGATGTTGTAGTACATAATAGCGTGCGTGACGTCTATGTCTCCCCGGTTTGGTAGTACAATATTAGGTGACATCAATGTCTCCCATGTGTTGTAGTACATTATAACGTGACGTCTATGTCACCCATGTGTTGCAGATGTCCCATGTACATATTAGACAAAGGATACGTGTCGGAGCTGTCTGCGAGATGAGTAAGTACTTTATCTATCCCAGATCACGATATACACGTGACGGTGCAATAAGAACGAGACGGTGCAATAAGAGCCATGCAAATTTACAGGGTTGCGAAACATATGAGGTACACAACACAGCTTAATTGAAAGAACATCTGTGTGCACATTCGTGTAGTAAAGAAATACCAACATAATAATTTAATCTTAGGCCGAAGACTGGCAATACAACTAAGTTATTCCTAATTAGGCACAGCTCAAATAGCAATCACTGCGAAAGGACAGTCTCATTGAGTATTCAATATGACACTATTTCATTGAATAGGTGACTCAAGATGTCACAGAAAATGATGTGGGGTCATTAACAAGAAACTCTCCCATTCTGGACATTGGCCAACTACTGGTGCATTATTGGAACACTAGTTTGCGCCGTCTGCTATTTTGTAAGACTCTAACATTCATTTTCAGCCAGTATTTTCACGCGCACGTCGGTTTTAGTTGTTTTATGAGTAATGTGGCCTATACTCTTTTGAAGAAATATGAAAAATAAAATAAATATCATGTAAGGTAAATATAACGAATACACCGCACATCTTAGTTTTAATCGAATATAATAGAGGATACGTGTGTTTATTAGTGTAACATGGGATTTTATTTCAACGAAATATATATTTCCATATCCGTTACACTGATAACCACATATCTTCTTTTTCTTTTATGATTTCCAATGACTTTAGCTAATATAATATTTGTTTTCAAATTTTATTGATTTTAGCTGCCCTGTTTGGAGCCTTGTTGCACTACGTAATACAACCGCACAACCACTTATTTTAGTGTGAACGTCCGTAATAAGAAATAGTTCATGTATACTTTTCAAGTTAGTTTCTGTTTGCTGTCAAAATTAAAAGCTACAGACAAAAGAAATTCATTAGAATATATTTAAGAAATAATAAGTATCAACCGTGGTATATCGCAGAATAACCCGACTTTGAAGTTCTTATGCGTAGAAATATATCACGAAGGCCGAATACCTGAGTGATATATTTCTACGCATAAGAACGACAAACGAGGGTTATTCTGCGATATACCACGGTTGATACTTATTATTTCGATTCTAACACGACTTACTTCTAATAATTTTAAGGAAGTATTTTCTTCAAACGCCGCTGCATTTGGCTTTCGAAATTTCCTCCCGCGTAAGGGGTGATGACGTTATTTTTTATGGAAAATATCAATCTAGTGCATAAATGAACAAAAGTTGTAACTGATCAATAATTTTATTTATTTTGTCAAATAAAACTGTACAGAATAGTAACTGAAACGTTACTTAACAGAAAAACAAGATGGACAAGAGATTATCTGATTCTAAAAATAGCTCACTCCCGTGAATTCCAATGGTATTTTTTACAAACATCACGTGACTTTCATTCATAAAACTTTACACGCATTGTATAAATGACGTAACCAAAACACGGTGCGCGTGCAGCATAGTTCAAGGTAGGTATATTGCAGAATAACCCGAGATTGATTTTACTCTACACGTATGTATGTTATTAGCTGGGTCGTGTTAGAATACTTAATAATTAACTGTTCACGATGAGTACACCCAACCGCGCATATTTACGAAACGCATTCGGCAGAGAAAATGCCATAGTTCACTGATAGAAAACAGTTTTAGAACAGTGGAAGATGGAGTTTAACTTTAACAATAAAATTGTGTGCAATATATTTAGCTACCACTGGCATTAGAGTCGTAATTGTGTCCAATATATTTAGCTACCACTGGCTTTAGTGTCGTAATTGTGTCCAATATAGTTAGCTACCACTGGCTTTAGTGTCGTAATTGTGTCCACTATATTTAGCTACCACTGGCTTTAGAGTCGTAATTCTGTCCAATATATTTAGCTACCACTGGCTTTAGAGACGTAGGGTAGTATACGTGCAGGGTTCAAGGTTGTTAGCAGGTATATTGTCCGAAATACAACCTTCCGAATGATTAATAGGAGTCCAGTTGTTTGCAGCAGCTATGTGTATGATTTAGGCCTATCTCCTAAGCAACACATGCCAGCATCCATTATCGCTTGACCCGATTTCATTTACCACATTACCAATATAAAGCCATTATATATCGCGCTGATATTTTTCAATTTATACATTCTCTTAGCATAACATTATGTAGTTCACCACCTTTACCATACCATAAATACATTATATAGTCCACCACCTTCACCCTACCATAAATACATTACATAGTCCACCACCTTCACCATACCATAAATACATTATATAGTCCACCACCTTCACCATACCATAAATACATTATATAGTCCACCACCTTCACCATACCATAAATACATTATATAGTCCATCACCTTCACCATACCATAAATACATTACATAGTCCACCACCTTCACCATACCATAAATACATTATATAGTCCACCACCTTCACCATACCATAAATACATTATATAGTCCACCACCTTCACCATACCATAAATACATTATATAGTCCACCACCTTCACCATACCATAAATACATTATATAGTCCACCACCTTCACCATACCATAAATACATTATATAGTCCACCACCTTCACCATACCATAAATACATTATATAGTCCACCACCTTCACCATACCATAAATACATTATATAGTCCACCACCTTCACCATACCATAAATACATTATATAGTCCACCACCTTCACCATACCATAAATACATTATATAGTCCACCACCTTCACCATACCATAAATACATTATATAGTCCACCACCTTCACCATACCATAAATACATTATATAGTCCACCACCTTCACCATACCATAAATACATTATATAGTCACCACCTTCACCATACCATAAATACATTATATAGTCCACCACCACCTATTTTAGTCCAACTTACCATACCATAATACATTATATAGTCCACCACTTCACCATCCATAAATACATATATAGTCCACCACTCACATACATAAATACATTATATAGTCCACCATCACCATACCATAATACATTATATAGTCCACCACCTTCACCATACCATAATACATTATATAGTCCACCACCTTCACATACCATAAATACATTATATAGTCCACCACCTTCACCATACCATAAATACATTATATAGTCCACCACCTTCACCATACCATAAATACATTATATAGTCCACCACCTTCACCATACCATAAATACATTATATAGTCCACCACCTTCACCATACCATAAATACATTATATAGTCCACCACCTTCACCATACCATAAATACATTATATAGTCCACCACCTTCACCATACCATAAATACATTATATAGTCCACCACCTTCACATACCATAAATACATTATATAGTCCACCACCTTCACCATACCATAAATACATTATATAGTCCACCACCTTCACCATACCATAAATACATTATATAGTCCACCACCTTCACCATACCATAAATACATTATATAGTCCACCACCTTCACCATACCATAAATACATTATATAGTCCACCACCTTCACCATACCATAAATACATTATATAGTCCACCACCTTCACATACCATAAATACATTATATAGTCCACCACCTTCACCATACCATAAATACATTATATAGTCCACCACCTTCACCATACCATAAATACATTATATAGTCCACCACCTTCACCATACCATAAATACATTATATAGTCCACCACCTTCACCATACCATAAATACATTATATAGTCCACCACCTTCACCATACCATAAATACATTATATAGTCCACCACCTTCACATACCATAAATACATTATATAGTCCACCACCTTCACCATACCATAAATACATTATATAGTCCACCACCTTCACCATACCATAAATACATTATATAGTCCACCACCTTCACATACCATAAATACATTATATAGTCCACCACCTTCACCATACCATAAATACATTATATAGTCCACCACCTTCACCATACCATAAATACATTATATAGTCCACCACCTTCACCATACCATAAATACATTATATAGTCCACCACCTTCACCATACCATAAATACATTATATAGTCCACCACCTTCACATACCATAAATACATTATATAGTCCACCACCTTCACCATACCATAAATACATTATATAGTCCACCACCTTCACCATACCATAAATACATTATATAGTCCACCACCTTCACATACCATAAATACATTATATAGTCCACCACCTTCACATACCATAAATACATTATATAGTCCACCACCTTCACCATACCATAAATACATTATATAGTCCACCACCATACCATAAATACATTATATAGTCCACCACCTTCACCATACCATAAATACATTATATAGTCCACCACCACACCATAAATACATTATATAGTCCACCACCTTCACCATACCATAAATACATTATATAGTCCACCACCTTCACCATACCATAAATACATTATATAGTCCACCACCTTCACATACCATAAATACATTATATAGTCCACCACCTTCACCATACCATAAATACATTATATAGTCCACCACCTTCACCATACCATAAATACATTATGTAGTCCACCACCTTCACCATACCATAAATACATTTAGTCCACACCTTCCATACCATAAACATTATATAGTCCACCACCTTCACATACCATAAATACATTATATAGTCCACCACCTTCACCATACCATAAATACATTATATAGTCCACCACCTTCACCATACCATAAATACATTATATAGTCCACCACCTTCACATACCATAAATACATTATATAGTCCACCACCTTCACCATACCATAAATACATTATATAGTCCACCACCTTCACCATACCATAAATACATTATATAGTCCACCACCTTCACCATACCATAAATACATTATATAGTCCACCACCTTCACCATACCATAAATACATTATATAGTCCACCACCTTCACCATACCATAAATACATTATATAGTCCACCACCTTCACCATACCATAAATACATTATATAGTCCACCACCTTCACAATAAATACATTATATAGTCCACCACCTTCACCATACCATAAATACATTATATAGTCCACCACCTTCACCATACCATAAATACATTATATAGTCCACCACCTTCACCATACCATAAATACATTATATAGTCCACCACCTTCACCATACCATAAATACATTATATAGTCCACCACCTTCACCATACCATAAATACATTATATAGTCCACCACCTTCACCATACCATAAATACATTATATAGTCCACCACCTTCACCATACCATAAATACATTATATAGTCCACCACCTTCACCATACCATAAATACATTATATAGTCCACCACCTTCACCATAAATACATTATATAGTCCACCACCTTCACCATAAATACATTATATAGTCCACCACCTTACCACACCATAAATACATTATATAGTCCACCACCTTCACCACACCATAAATACATTATATAGTCCACCACCTTCACCATAAATACATTATATAGTCCACCACCTTCACCATACCATAAATACATTATGTAGTCCACCACCTTCACCATACCATAAATACATTATATAGTCCACCACCTTCACCTTACCATAAATACATTATATAGTCCACCACCTTCACCATACCATAAATACATTATATAGTCCACCACCTTCACCATACCATAAATACATTATGTAGTCCACCACCTTCACCATAAATTTATAGTCCACCACCTTCACCATAAATACATTATATAGTCCACCACCTTCACCATACCATAAATACATTATATAGTCCACCACCTTCACCATAAATACATTATATAGTCCACCACCTTCACCATACCATAAATACATTATATAGTCCACCACCTTCACCATACCATAAATACATTATATAGTCCACCACCTTCACCATACCATAAATACATTATATAGTCCACCACCTTCACCATACCATAAATACATTATATAGTCCACCACCTTCACCATACCATAAATACATTATATAGTCCACCACCTTCACCATACCATAAATACATTATATAGTCCACCACCTTCACCATACCATAAATACATTATATAGTCCACCACCTTCACCATACCATAAATACATTATATAGTCCACCACCTTCACCATACCATAAATACATTATATAGTCCACCACCTTCACCATACCATAAATACATTATATAGTCCACCACCTTCACCATACCATAAATACATTATATAGTCCACCACCTTCACCATACCATAAATACATTATATAGTCCACCACCTTCACCATAAATCATTATATAGTCCACCACCTTCACCATACCATAAATACATTATATAGTCCACCACCTTCACCATACCATAATACATTATAGTCCACCACCTTCACCATAAATACATTATATAGTCCACCACCTTCACCATACCATAAATACATTATATAGTCCACCACCTTCACCATACCATAAATACATTATATAGTCCACCACCTTCACCATACCATAAATACATTATATAGTCCACCACCTTCACCATACCATAAATACATTATATAGTCCACCACCTTCACCATACCATAAATACATTATATAGTCCACCACCTTCACCATACCATAAATACATTATATAGTCCACCACCTTCACCATAAATACATTATATAGTCCACCACCTTCACCATACCATAAATACATTATATAGTCCACCACCTTCACCATACCATAAATACATTATGTAGTCCACCACCTTCACCATAAATACATTATATAGTCCACCACCTTCACCATAAATACATTATATAGTCCACCACCTTCACCATAAATACATTATATAGTCCACCACATTCACCATACCATAAATACATTACGTAGTCCACCACCTTCACCATACCATAAATACATTATATAGTCCACCACCTTCACCATACCATAAATACATTATATAGTCCACCACCTTCACCATACCATAAATACATTATATAGTCCACCACCTTCACCATACCATAAATACATTATGTAGTCCACCACCTTCACCATACCATAAATACATTATATAGTCCACCACCTTCACCATACCATAAATACATTATATAGTCCACCACCTTCACCATACCATAAATACATTATGTAGTCCACCACCTTCACCATACCATAAATACATTATATAGTCCACCACCTTCACCATACCATAAATACATTATATAGTCCACCACCTTCACCATACCATAAATACATTATATAGTCCACCACCTTCACCATACCATAAATACATTATATAGTCCACCACCTTCACCATACCATAAATACATTATATAGTCCACCACCTTCACCATACCATAAATACATTATATAGTCCACCACCTTCACCATACCATAAATACATTATATAGTCCACCACCTTCACCATACCATAAATACATTATATAGTCCACCACCTTCACCATACCATAAATACATTATATAGTCCACCACCTTCACCATACCATAAATACATTATATAGTCCACCACCTTCACCATACCATAAATACATTATATAGTCCACCACCTTCACCATACCATAAATACATTATATAGTCCACCACCTTCACCATACCATAAATACATTATATAGTCCACCACCTTCACCATACCATAAATACATTATATAGTCCACCACCTTCACCATACCATAAATACATTATATAGTCCACCACCTTCACCATACCATAAATACATTATATAGTCCACCACCTTCACCATACCATAAATACATTATATAGTCCACCACCTTCACCATACCATAAATACATTATATAGTCCACCACCTTCACCATAAATACATTATATAGTCCACCACCTTCACCATAAATACATTATATAGTCCACCACTTCACCATAAATACATTATATAGTCCACCACCTTCACCATACCATAAATACATTATGTAGTCCACCACCTTCACCATACCATAAATACATTATATAGTCCACCACCTTCACCATACCATAAATACATTATATAGTCCACCACCTTCACCATACCATAAATACATTATATAGTCCACCACCTTCACCATACCATAAATACATTATATAGTCCACCACCTTCACCATACCATAAATACATTATATAGTCCACCACCTTCACCATACCATAAATACATTATATAGTCCACCACCTTCACCATACCATAAATACATTATATAGTCCACCACCTTCACCATACCATAAATACATTATATAGTCCACCACCTTCACCATACCATAAATACATTATATAGTCCACCACCTTCACCATACCATAAATACATTATATAGTCCACCACCTT
>JABXNX010001812.1:0-11395 GCA_014843695.1 Archivesica marissinica | reverse complement strand
AATATCATGGGTAACACCGTGGAAACGTCCCAGTTGTCCAGAGAATAAACGGGGGTAACGGTCAAATAACTGACTAATATCGTCCCTGTGGTCTGGGTTTAAATGACTGATATCCGGTCAGGTTTTCTTAGGTACAGATTCAAGAGGACTGCAAGGATCGAATTCTTTCTCAATGTCCGTAGGGGCTTGGTAATCTAATAGGGTAGGGTCTTGGGACTCATACACCGGACTACTATCAGCTAGAGCTGCACCCTCCTCCCTACCTGTCCAGGGCTTCAACTGGTTTACATGCATAACACGGTATTTTACTCTCTTATCAGGCATGTATATAATATAGGTATGCGACGCTACCTTTTCGTGGACCGGATACGGTCCCTGGAGGGCATTCTTCAGCTTATTACCTTTTAACGGTAATCGTACTAACACTAATTCACCACGCTGGAATACACGCATTTTCGCTTTCTTACTTCTGTCATACTTTGTTTTACGACCATCTGCGGCCTGTTGTGCACTCTCGCTGGCGTCACGTAACGCTTCAGCTAATCTATGACATAATTCTTGTACATAGTTAGTTATGGGGATCCCTTCATCCCGCTCATTTCTAGCCCAGAGATCATAAGTGGAATCTAGATTATCTCTAGGTTCGCGCCCATATAGAAGGTAGAAGGGAGAATATCCTGTGCTAGAGTGCTCTGCACTTCTATATGCAAATAATAGCCAGGGTAGCATCTCATCCCAAGACGATAAAGAGTTCTCCCCAAGGATTCTAAGCATGGTTTTCAATGTACCATTATATTTCTCTATTGATCCGTTGGTTTGAGGCCTGTAACTCGTGCTAGTTAAGTGACGTATATCGTGTTCGGCTAGGAAGCGTGTGAATGTTTCAGCTATGAAAGCGCTTCCTCGGTCAGTCAACAGGGTCTGGGGTTTTCCATGTCGAGATATTATCTCGATCAGGGCTTTTTGTGCATTAACAGCTGTCGCTGCGGCGCATGGGACAGATTCCGTATATTTAGTGGCATGATCAATAAAATTCAAGATATACTGGTTCCCATTTATAGTTTTCTTCATGGGTCCAACGAAATCAGCGGATATAAATTTGAATGGTTGGGATATAATGGGCAGGGGTTTCAATGGGGCTACAGTGGCTTTCTGTCCCTTACCCGCTCTCTGGCACGGCCCACAGCTATGGCAGAATCGTTTAACATCTGCGCGGATTCCCGTCCAAAAGAAGCGGCGCTTAATGCGCTTCAGGGTCTTACTAGGTCCCTGGTGTCCCGTACTTAAACTGTCATGGGCGAGTCCCGTTATATTATCACGGAATCCCCGTGGAACTACCACCTGATCATATATTTTCCAGGGTCGAACTTTGGACGTGTCTTGAGGTTGTTCTCTCCTCATAAGTAGTCGGGGTTCGAGCTGGATGTAATATCCTTGCCGAATAGGTGTTCCTTCTTGAGCCATTTCCCAGAGGGGTGCTAAGGTCGGGTCATTATTCTGTTCTTGCAATAATTTATCAGGACTCAAATCGTCAATAGAGGGAATATTTTGGGGTTTAACTGTACTGGCTTTCTCAGAGGGGGAATTGATCTCAATTGTATTCCGAAAAGGTAAGACATTGGGATTTGTATCGGTCGTGTTTTCTGAGTCTGGGTTGGACGTGACAATTTCATCAAACGGGATAATTTTCTTATTTGAGCGTGTAACCACGCCACAGGTAATCAAATCAGTGACAGGGGCAGTTTCACAGTCGGTACCTATTATAAGATCCACCCCCGCGGTGCATCTGTGTTTTAATACAGCCACCTTCAATGTTCCTTGGTATATTGGACAATCGACGCTAATCTTTGCTATCGGATAATTACCAGGGATATAATTGACACCGCGGATTGTTACCCGTTCACCTGTGTATTCTAAATGATCAGCGGTCTGATCAGTAGCCGACAATAAACTAATTGTCGCACCTGAATCTCTCAAATACGTCACTTGTGCGGTGTTATTATTTATGCGTGCTTGACCTGTATATTTGACAAGTAATGGATTTACCATCTCGGTATTTTCATATGAGTTCACTGGCTCATTGGTTATAAAGGCTGAACTATGAGTAGCGTTTGACACTTGGTGTCCGTTTGCTAGGTTTCTAGTACCCCTGTACCTAGGTGAATTGGGATCTGCCCAACACTCTGTTCGTCCGTGGCCATTATGCCTACAATAACTACAATATTTTTCTATCCGGGGAGTTCTATGGGTAGCTTGGGAATTATCTATCCTAATATTGGGTCGATACATGGGTGATGGGATATATGGCCTTGGGGCTGGAGGTCGGTGTTCTGTATCTCTGGGTTTCACATTCGGATTTGAATTAATCCGTGTCCTGGGCGCTAATCTGCGATGGAGGTTATATTCATCAGCCAGGGAAATACATTCCTGGAGAGTAGATGCTTTCTTATCCAAAATGAACAAATTAAGCTCATCACTTAGCTGGGAATCGAATCTATATCTCAAGAGCAGCTCGATCCAGTTGACCTCGCTCGGATCATTGTTCTCCGTCCATAGAGTCATTTGCTCCCTTAATTCCTTAATGAATTCGGAATATGTCTGCTGAGGTTTCTTTACCCAAGAGGAGAAATTCTTTCTATATACAGTGGGTGAGAGTCTATATTCATCCAAGATGGCGGCCTTGAGGGTATCGTAATTATTAGCGTCTTGGACAGGAAGAGTGGCATATATATTTCTGGCCTTGTCGGACAACTTGTCTATAATATGGCCCACCCATGTTTGTTTGGCGACCTGGCTAGCTTCGAACAGTCTCCCACATGTTGCGAAGAATTTATCTGGCCTCATAGTCTGGGTCCAAATAGGAACAGAAATGTTTGTCTTAGAGGGCCTATTATCTGTATGGAGGGGGTTATTTTGCTGAGATTCCTGATCTCTCTGGATTTCTCTCAGGCGAATCTCCGTCTGCATTTTCTCCCTTTGCATTCTTTCCTCCCTGTCCCTTTCTTTCTCTTCTCTTTCCCCTCTTTGTTTTACTTCTTCCCTCTCTCTTTCTCTCTCTCTTTCTTCTCTTTCCCTCTCTCTTTCTTCTCTTTGTTTTACTTCTTCCCTCTCTCTTTCTCTCTCTCTTTGTTTTACTTCTTCCCTCTCTCTTTCCCTCTCTCTTTCTTTCTCATAAATCTCACCCTGACTTTCCAGATTTGCCTGATTAAAGAAGGGAAGTCTCATTAATTTGTCCCATATCTCATCACCTGTTGTCTGCAAGTCGGGGTGAACCGGCCCCTCAGTTTCCTTATTAGCACTCCTAGTTGTAGCCATTTTATTTTTTTATTTCCCAAAATTTGTAATCCCCAGAATGTATCTCCAAATGTATTATAGAATTGAGTTCAATAAAAGGAAGTAAATCACTAATATAATTTTAATGATAATATTAAGCCTCTATGAAAAGAAAACTGGTACTTACCGAAGTCTGTCTCGTCCGTTAATCCAATATATAATTTATCACAGATTCAAAGTTTGCACATTTCCAATAATTTAATCCATTTCATTAATTTAATAATTCGTTGACGTCTTTCACTTATTTCCAAATTCTAACACTGTCTCGCATGCACTTCTGTTTTCCCACGTTAATTAATAGTCCCTTGTATTCTTCATGTATACATCCTAGTGTCCTTCACAATATTCCATATATAAATCCTAGTGTCCTTCACAATATGTCACGATATGTCACCTCTTCTTTATTTCCAATCCCGGACGAGCGTCCCAATTGTCGCAAACTCTCCTTTTTCTTCTCGTAATAATATGTCTCGGTTGCTACGGCTCTTACCAGGGTCTATCCTATGTAGACTCGCTGGAGTTGTCTAGGGGGTTTCTTCGTTATTATATGTATTAATGATAACTCAACACAGTATTACATTTCTTCTATATAATATCTTGTTTAAATTGGCATCAGAAATATCCATATATATATAATCATTGATCTATATATATATACATCGTATCATTAAAAGCTTATTTAACAATCCATTTGTGTGAGCCGACTATGCGCTTACACAGTATATTTAACATCCAATCTTTCTAATCCGTCATTACTCAATATCACTATAATCTAATCACTGTTTCTGATTAGATTAACTTTTAATCAACTTCTGGTATGGTTCGCCGAAACTCTATGATTCTTCTGTGGCTGAACAATTTAATTATTCGACAATCTTTATAAGTTATATTTCTTATAATGTCAATAATATCTAAGTATCATAAATACAGTTTATATGTTCTATATACTAGATTGAGATCACGACCTTTCTCGCTCCTGGAGTTAGGCTCTAGTGTGTCTGATCTATGTTAATAAAATCCATTTCTTATATACCTAATTGAATCAGTGTATATATGATATAACAATTCCTAAAACATCTGTTATTCCTAAACATCTGTTATGTTATCTAATATTACACCATCAAACCAGTTCGGTGCCTTTGTATTACATAACTGGACACCTGCAACCACGGCCCTGATAAACTGAGATTAGGCCTAACATCTTAAGTCATTTCCCGCGCGAAGCGAGATTGATAATTTTAGGCGCGAAAATAATAGCAGACGATTATGCATAATACAAATATATATATATTACATGGTAAACATTTGGCCATATATAGAAACAGTTTAATGTATTTATATAATACATTACTATTTATATATAACAATAATAAATATTTCGTGCAAATTGGGGTTTTGCACAGGCGTGGGATAAGTTTATGCTGGTATTCGATAACTGCCCACTTCAATTCCATGAGCCTACAGTAAAGTGCTTTATCAACTGTAATGACAGTGTACTTTTGTCCAAAATGTGATGATATAGACATACATCTTTTCACAACTGTGTTCAAAGTATCAAGTTCATGGGCGGCTGGGGCTAGAATGATCGGTAAATATCCAACTGTTGTCTGCTCCGGGTCATTTGACGAAATTGACTGAACATTTTCCACCCAGCTCTATGCGTTTGCGCCTGATGGTGAAAATAGAAAGCTAGATCGGTTGCTTTTGCTTTCTTGACATACTCCTCATCTTCTGTTGGTGTATCAAACCACGAATGGTGAACAGGTGTAGTCAAAACAGACTCGCTCAAAGATGTGTTTATTCTCACTGGATATAGTTCCTGTAGGATATTAGGAACATTCAGTACATGCACTGATGATGTATATAGGGTTTGAAGTGTTATATCATTCGACTCTCCGCGTTGCCAGGATGCCAACTGAGTGGCATGAAATATGATTTTACCATCGAGCGTGTATATATTGTCAGCTGTGTAGTGAATGAACTGGTTTCTTGTAAGGTTAGTAGGGATCACAGCACCAGTATCATGATCAAGGGACTTGAGTGCTTTCAGCAAGTGTCATATTAACCTGTAAAACCTGATTGTAGCTCAGGCAGTGACCTGCATTATGAAATAATTGCACCAGGTGTTTCGAGCGAGTTGCCTGATGTAATGTACTTCCCAGGCCGATGTGTTTTGGAGTTCATTTCTTACCCCCACTCACACCATACACTAGATCTTGAGCTACACTCAGTACTTTACTGCGATTAACTTCAACATTATTGCAATCGTCATCATTTGACCTTTAATTTCGCTGTTGGCCTTGACCTTTGAGGTTGAAATTACAAACTTAAAATAGCATACAATATATATGGTAACTAAATTATTGAACAACTACATATTTGTACCAATGTGAACAAGATATAGTAAGTACAGGACTGTTATTGTTTTTTTGCTATTAAAATATATGTAAAAAATGGTCACCATTTTAAATTGACCTTTTGAAGGTCAAGGACACATATTTCGGATTGGTAAACACCTGTATCGAATTCGGCATACCCAAATTATAATAAAACCGCTCGTTTACCAATTGTACTACGATTTGCCCCTAGCACTTTATCTAGGGCCATTTTCAGAAAATTGGTCTAGTCTATAACACTATTGTTCATTTCTACAAAGCTTAGAAACAGAAACCAGTTTGAGTTTAGAAAATGTTAAATAATGAATATCTAGAATAATATATTATTATGCAACCCACACCGGCCACAATAAATGATGTGTATGTCAATATTTGTTGACAGTTATGATTTGGCTCTCTATGAGTTCTATGAGTATTATTTACACACGCTATGCAGAAGGTGCACACTCACTGAAAGCATATAATTAAGAAATTAAGTGACACAATCGTAAATAAAACCCAATTTTTTACAATTCACCGTTGATGTTTCACTGTCCCCAATGCTACGGCGTTGGTCATCTTTTACAAATGTAAAATAATAGATAACATACAATTATGCTGCCCTACCCTGCCCTGCCCTGCCCTGCCCTGCCCTGCCCTGCCCTGCCCTGCCCTGCCCTGCCCTGCCCTGCCCTGCCCTGCCCTGCCCTGCCCTGCCCTGCCCGACCGTCCGTTGTTATTCGTGATACACGTATTGTATTAGGCATGGATGTTGACCATGTTCACATTATGTTGTTATGTCAATAAACGTTGAATACGACGTTTGCTTAATAGTTAAAATACTAAGATTCTGAGGCAAATATTTGTAGGAAAAAATACCATAATATAGAGTGTTGCATTCTGTATAAATTTGATTTTTCACTGATGTAGTGTCGCTTTAAATATGGTATATATGGGTTACATAAAATAATGTATTGTTCCAGAGTTTCATTAAATAATCACACACTTAAGTTCCTATTTCTAGAAATAATAGTTAGGCCAATCATTAATTTAATAAACTTATTCTCCCACTATAGCAGCTAGAATTTAATATAAGGGAGATGACCACACTGCTTTCATTTAACCAACAAAATTACAAAATATTCAACAAATATTGACATTAAGTAGGCCTACACAGCTGTTCAACTTTCAAATTGCCACATTCAATAAATCTCAATGCGAAAGGTCAAGTCTTAATTGGTGAGTGACCTTTGTTCGGATAGACTTATATTAACTCAAACCACCCAAACACAACTGTCCCAGGTGGGACTTGACTTCTAGATAGCGACGAGGACCCTAGAGAAGAAACCGGAACCATTATTGCTGCTGTGAGCTGACACATGGTGGAGGATGTGGTTCAAAAGGGACCGTACCTTCGAATGATAGGATACAGGATTTGTCAAACTGGGAAGAACGAAGATGCCTCTCCAGTTGTCAACATAATCACCTTAGAGAAACCAGTCTCCCAAATGCCTCGGCGGGGTGACTATAAAGCAAACGACGACGACGACGACGACGACGACGACGACGACGACGACAACTGCCAAGAATCGATCAAATGGTACATGGTAATAACATGGACGACTAGACTTGGCACCGATAGTATTGTGGACATTCAGCAAGTGGTTTACCATAACAGGTTTAGACAAATTGAGTCTTCTAAAATATAAGAAGGACCATCACTATGAACTGATACATGGATCCAGCGTTATATTACTTGTCCACTTAGAACAATATTCTACTTGAACAATGTTAAATCAATTATAAAGTTATTATGCGAAGCTAGTTCTAACAACTTATATTAATCACTCTCGTTGGCACGGACGAAAGCGTATATGTGGTCATTCGTGTGGGAGGAAACCGGAGTACCCGGAGAAAACCCAACTGTCTGATCTGGCGAGCACCGTACCATCTCACATACTTCCCGGTCCGAGAATCGAACCAGTGTTGTATTGGTGAGAATCGAACGCGCTAACCACTGCGCTAATTAATTATTGAACATATTATATTAGTGTTGACATGGCTCGTTGTATATGTACAATAAGCTTAAATTATGGTGTGTTGTGCTTATACACGGCTGTCCACATGAACGTACCTACCCCTTGATGCTTGTCCCTGACGTGCACTCATCACGTGTTAAGGGTATGGTTTTTAGTTTGAATGGGGTAAATTTTGGTATAAATGTATACTTTACATTCAAGTAGATCATTGCATTGATATTTATATTTACAATGTAGCATAGTAATTTACGTATAAATATTAACCAAAAAGGGCTATATATTTATTTTATTTATAAGTTATGCTTGTTTTTCCGAGCTATCTATCTTGGTTTAGGAGGAACAATTACAGGCAGCTAATGTGGTATGCTAAGATGAAAGCAAGCAGCATGTGACCTACATGTATAATTTTAATGTCTTTCAGACTGTTACAACTGCAGGCCGAAATGTTATAAAACTTTGCTCAAATCTCAAGTGATTTGATTGGTTGATTCTGATATTTAAACTTGCCTAAACTAATAAGAATCAAGCTTATCTGCTCTAATAGCCTAACATGTCATAAAGACTCCAACTTGTGTACATCTTTATTTTTACAATCTTACTGTGTATACTGAACCCTTGTAAATATATAAATGGAGCACATTGTATCCTGGGTTCAGTGAAAGTGTCTGAAGTGCTTATATTTGTTTGCAAAGTAACTTCAGATCACATATTAGGCTGCTGAGAAACAACAGCAGACAGATCATATGGGCATAAACATTTAAACTTCTAACATAGAATCATAGAACCACAACATTATATCTCTACAGAATGTTATGGTTGTATATAGCCTCTTGAACTGATATGAAATATTCATGTGTAGATAACAATAAGCTAGACGTAATGTTTTCAATAAAACATTGTATATTTTAAGCATAACGTATGAAATTATTTTAGTCATAAGCAAACAAATAAATACAGTTTGTATCATTAACATGAGTAGGCCTACAGGTTCTTGCAGTCGCAACTTTGCTCTGAGCTAGGCTTCAAAATCGGATAGTAAATCAACCAATCAGTACACAGGTCGAGCTAGGACCAAGAAACGGATAGTTTTTCTACCAATGAAAAACATCCTTACAAACGCTGGATCTAGCCGAAAACATTCAAACGTTAAAACTGTTTCTGATATCCGATTTTTGGAGATTTGTGACTGTTTGAACCATAAAAAGACATATTTAAACGGCGAGAAACATAATAAACCGGGTCGATAATTGGTCGCGCGTCGTGTGCGAAGACATAGAGATCAGAGAACATGGAAAATAAAAAGATATAAAATTACAAGGGACGCGAGGACAGTTTAGAGTGACTCCTAAACAGACCCTATGTATTTTGATGCGTGTAGCCTAAGTTATGGTCGGGCTGAGTTATCAAATAGCATTACTCATCTAATTCACACATTATATAATTAAGATGCGTGTTAGTACAGCGTGACTCCTGTACCGACTCTATATATGTTGGTGCTTGTAGCCTAATCTATGGCCGGGCTGAGCATGCAAATAATATTATACATCAAACATATTCATACATCTACGAATATGAGATGTGAGACAGTGACTCATGAACTGACCCTATACATTTTGGTGCTTGTAGCCTAATCTATGGCCGGGCTGAGCACTCAAATCGTATTATTACCGCACACAACTTAATCACCTTAGATTATAATATATGAGTGTTAACTAAACTTCTTAGTACGCTCGCCCATATGGTTCACCGGATGCGATGGTAAATAAGCTCAATCATCATCATCATCATCAGAGAATCAAGTTTTATAACATTGGTGCCTGCAGTCAACAACGTAGCTGTAACCGACTGAAAGACACTATACATGTAGGCCACATGTAGCCTGGGAACAGTTGATCTATTTTGGCTGGTCAGTCATGTAAATATTTAGAGGTTATTAAGCGGCTGCGGTAGGCCATTTGTGGATATTGGCGCACCCTATGCAGATATTAGGCCCGAGGGCTAATATCGGATATGTGCGCCAATATCCACAAATGGCCCACCGCAGCCGTTTAATAACTTCTTTATTGCATACATAGCCGTATGTTTCTTCTGCTGTTATTTGCTTATTTCGCTCAGCCATTTTACCGTCAAGAGACAACAATATGTCAGACAACGACTTTAGTGTTGCTTCGGCGGCCATGTTTACACAATGTAGTTACTATGTTGTTGCTATCTGTGACACGTGCTCGTGATTCGTTCTCGGCGCGTGCCAATATCGGATAGTATAAATCTATGGCCAATTAGTTTGGAATTGTATGTCATTTTTCGCATCAATTATTCTGGATCACTTTAGAAATATTTGAATTATTTCTAACTTTGAAATATGATTTAGCAGCCATTTTGACCTAGTTTAGCATATCAGGTAAACACAAATTAAAATTCCATACACGGAAACACGGTTTGGACACCGTCTTGACCCAGATTCTTATAAACAGGTAAACAAACATTAAAACCGTTCGTTATAAAATCACCGGTTTAGCGTATTTTGGCAATATACTACCTTCGACATACTCTGATTACTTTGCTAGGTTGTTTTGTAACTGTATTATATCCGTATTTATATAACTACTGATAACAGAAGTGAATATTCGAGAGTAAACACGAATTCACGTACTAGTTTCGTCTAAAAAACCCTTTCGTCTAACGATGATTTCGGGTAGTAACTTATTCATCCACATATACTGGTTACTCCCAGCACACACTACTGAATATGACAGGGTGGCGCTTGTCATGGACCGTTGATAAACATCTCATTTGAGACACATACTGTTGAAAATAACCACATACTAAGGTCAAAAACAGTCCCGAGTGGTACAGTGGCCAGCAGCTCAGCAAAAATGGTAAAGCTGTGGCTGGACTGTACATAGTATCGTATACCAATCTACCTACCTACCCCTACCCTACCCTACCCCCTACCCTACCTACCCGTATCTACCTACCTTTATCTATCTTCCTTTAATGTCGAACCCCTTACGGGGATGTAGACATGTTCGAACGTTGAATGTTATTGTTTACATTGATCGATTCCGCGCATGCGCAGTATAGCTGGAGGGCAAAAGACATCCGTATCCGTTATACTCAAAACATAAACAAGTGATAAAAAGCTTAAAAATGCGACGGAAATCTGATACTAACCATTTAGATCACCTATCAACGGAAGATAGAAATAGATATTGGTCTAAGTTAACCGTAGGCGGTGAAAAACTACCAGATCCATTTGTTGTGGAAGAGAAATCGTGGCAGAACTCCATCACAAAATGGCCCCCTGTACAGTATGGGGACATTTGGAATTATTTGGTGAATACCCCAGGACTTTACACGGCAGAATCCATGAAAGCATACAAATCCTTGGACGGATATAACTTTTTTGTGTCAGGTCATGTCCGTGAAGTCCTGTACTTTGATGTGAACGATTCAGTTTGTTTTTTAAAATCGACAGTTGTGCCATCACAAAAGATTAGTGATAAGAAGCAGTGGCACCAGACCTGGGTCTGCCTTGACAAGAAAGGAGGGTACATCGTCTCTGCACATTGTACATGTAAAGCTGGGTGAGTTTTGATAAAACATATACATGTTTTAATGATTTTTTTTAAAGTTTTAGTATGATCT
>JABXNX010001811.1:0-11399 GCA_014843695.1 Archivesica marissinica | reverse complement strand
ACGAAGTGACAGGGCAGGTAATCCAGAATATGGAAGTTCTATGTTGCTCAGTGTACTACTATCTTAGATAACATAGGGACATGGCAGGTAATCCAGATTATGGAAGTTCTATATTGCTCAGTGTACTACTATCTTTGATAACTTAGTGACACGGCAGGAAATCCAGACTATGGAAGTTCTATATTGCTCAGTGTACTATTATCTTAGATAACGTAGTGACAGGGCAGGTAATCCAGACAATGGAAGTTCTATATTGTTCAGTGTACTACTATCTTAGTAACGTAATGACAGGGCAGTGTACTATCTTAGATAACGTAGTGACAGGGCAGGTAATCCAGACTATGGACGTTCTATGTTGCTCAGTGTACTACTATCTTAGATAAAGTAGTGACATGACAGGTAATCCAGACTATGGAAGTTCTATGTTGTTCAGTGTACTACTATCTTAGATGACGTAGTGACAGGGCAGGTAATCCAGACATTGGAAATTCTATATTGCTCAGTGTACTACTATCTTAGAAACGTAATGACAGGGCAGTGTACTATCTTAGATAACGTAGTGACAGGGTAGGTAATCCATACTATGGAAGTTCTATATTGTCCAGTGTACTACTATCTTAGATAACGTAGTGACATTGCAGGTAATACAGACTATGGAAGCTCAATATTGCTCAGTGTACTATCTTAGGTAACGTAGTGACAGGGCAGGTAATCCAGAATATGGAAGCTCTATGTTCCTTAGTGTACTATCTTATATACCGTAGTGACAGGGCAGGTACTCCAGAATATGAAAGTTCTATGTTGCTCAGTGTACTACTACCTTAGATAACGTAGTGACATGGCAGGTAATCCAGATTATGGAAGTTCTATATTGCTCAGTGTACTACTATCTTTGATAACTGAGTGACACGGCAGGTAATCCAGACTATGGAAGTTCTATATTGCTCAGTGTACTATTATCATAGATAAAGTAGTGACATGGCAGGCAATCCAGATTATGGAAGTTCTATATTGCTCAATGTACCATCTTAGATAACGTAGTGATATGGCAGGTAATCCAGATTATGGAAGTTCTATGTTCCTAGGTGTACTATCTTAGATAACGTAGTAACAGGGCAGGTAATCCAGAATATGGAAGCTCTATGTTCCTTAGTGTACTATCTTATATACCGTAGTGACAGGGCAGGTACTCCAGAATATGGAAGTTCTATGTTGCTCAGTGTACTATTACCTTAGATAACGTAGTGACATGGCAGGTAATCCAGATTATGGAAGTTCTATATTGCTCAGTGTACTACTATCTTTGATAACTGAGTGACACGGCAGGTAATCCAGACTATGGAAGTTCTATATTGCTCAGTGTACTATTATCATAGATAAAGTAGTGACATGGCAGGCAATCCAGATTATGGAAGTTCTATATTGCTCAATGTACCTTCTTAGATAACGTAGTGATATGGCAGGTAATCCAGATTATAAAAGTTCTATGTTCCTCAGTGTACTATCTTAGATAACGTAGTGACAGGGCAGGTAATCCAGAATATGGAAGCTCTATGTTCCTTAGTGTGCTATCTTAGATAACGTAGTGATAGGGCAGGTAATCCAGAATATGGAAGTTCTATGTTGCTCAGTGTACTACTATCTTTGATAACTTAGTGACATGGCAGGCAATCCAGAATATGGAAGCTCTATTTTGCTCAGTGTACTACTATCTTAGAAAACGTTATGACAGGGCAATGTACTATCTTAGAAAACGTAATGACAGGGCATGTAATCCAGACTATTGAAGTTATATATTGCTCAATGTATCATCTTAGATAACGTAGTGACAAGGCAGGTAAACCAGACTATGGACGTTCTATGTTGTCCAGTGTACTACTATCTTAGATAACATAGTGACATGGCAGGTAAACCAGACTATGGAAGTTCTATGTTGTCCAGTGTACTACTATCTTAGATAACGTAGTGACATGGCAGGTAATCCAGAATATGGAAGCTCTATGTTCCTTAGTGTACTATCTTAGAAAACCTAGTGACAGGGCAGGTAATCCAGACTATGGAAGTTTTATGTTGTTCAGTGTACTACTATCTTAAATAATGTAGTGACAGGGCAGGTAATCTAGACTATGGAAGTTCTATGTTGTTCAGTGTACTACTATCTTAGAAAACGTAGTGACTTGGCAGATAATCCAGAATATGGAAGCTCTATGTTCCTTAGTGTACTATCTTAGAAAACCTAGTGACAGGGCAGGTAATCCAGACAATGGAAGCTCTATATTGCTCAGTGTTCTACATTAGATAACGTAGTGACAGGGCAGGTAATCCAGACTATGGAAGATCTATGTTGTTCAGTGTACTACTATCTTAGATAACGTAGTGACAGGGCAGGTAATTTAGACTATGGACGTTCTATATTGCTCAGTGTACTACCTTAGATAACGTAGTGAAAGGGTAGGTAATCAAGACTATGGATGTTCTGTGTTGCTCAGTGTACTATCTTAGATAAGGTAGTGACAGGGCGGGTAATCCAGACTATGGAATCTCTATATTGCTCAGTGTACTACTACCTTAGATAACGTAGTGACATTGCAGATAATCCAGACAAAAGAAGCTCTATATTGCTCAGTGTACTATCTTAGATAACATAGTGACCGGGCAGTAATTCAGACTATGAAAGCTCTATGTTCCTCAGTGTACTATCTTAGATAACGTAGTGACAGGGCAGGTAATCCAGAATATGGAAGCTCTATGTTCCTTAGTGTACTATCTTAGAAAACCTAGTGACAGGGCAGGTAATCCAGACAATGGAAGCTCTATATTTCTCAGTGTACTACTATCTTAGATAACGTAGTGACATGGCAGGTAATCCAGAATATGGAAGCTCTATGTTCCTTAGTGTACTATCTTAGAAAACCTAGTGACAGGGCAGGTAATCCAGACTATGGAAGTTTTATGTTGTTAAGTGTACTACTATCTTAAGTAATGTAGTGACAGGGCAGGTAATCTAGACTATGGAAGTTCTATGTTGTTCAGTGTACTACTATCTTAGAAAACGTAGTGACTTGGCAGATAATCCAGAATATAGAAGCTCTATGTTCCTTAGTGTACTATCTTAGAAAACCTAGTGACAGGGCAGGTAATCCAGACAATGGAAGCTCTATATTGCTCAGTGTTCTACATTAGATAACGTAGTGACAGGGCAGGTAATCCAGACTATGAAAGTTCTATGTTGTTCAGTGTACTACTATCTTAGATAACGTAGTGACAGGGCAGGTAATTTAGACTATGGAAGTTCTATATTGCTCAGTGTACTACCTTAGATAACGTAGTGAAAGGGCAGGTAATCAAGACTATGGATGTTCTGTGTTGCTCAGTGTACTATCTTAGATAAGGTAGTGACAGGGCAGGTAATCCAGACTATGGAATCTCTATATTGCTCAGTGTACTACTACCTTAGATAACGTAGTGACATTGCAGATAATCCAGACAATAGAAGCTCTATATTGCTCAGTGTACTATCTTAGATAACATAGTGACCGGGCAGTAATTCAGACTATGAAAGCTCTATGTTCCTCAGTGTACTATCTTAGATAACGTAGTGACAGGGCAGGTAATCCAGAATATGGAAGCTCTATGTTCCTTAGTGTACTATCTTAGAAAACCTAGTGACAGGGCAGGTAATCCAGACAATGGAAGCTCTATATTTCTCAGTGTACTACTATCTTAGATAACGTAGTGACAGGGCAGGTAATAAAGACTATGGAAGTTCTATATTGCTCAGTGTACTACCTTAGATAACGTAGTGAAAGGGCAGGTAATCCAGACTATGGAAGCTCTATATTGCTCAGTGTACTACTATATTAGATAACGTAGTGACATTGCAGGTAATCCAGACAATGGAAGCTCTATATTGCTCATTGTACTGCCTTAGCTAACGTAGTGACAGGGCAGGTAATCCAGACTATGGAAGTTCTATATTGCTCAGTGTACTACTATCTTAGATTATGTAGTGACAGGGCATGTAATCCATACAATGGAAGTTCTATATTGCTCAGTGTACTACTATCTTAGAAAACGTAATGACAGGGCATGTAATCCAGACTATTGAAGATATATATTGCTCAATGTATCATCTTAGATAACGTAGTGACATGGCAAGTAATCCAGATTATGGAAGTTCTATATTCCTCTGTGTACTATCTTAGATAACGTAGTGACAGGGCAGCTAATCCAGAATATGGACGTTCTATGAGGCTCAGTGTACCACCTTAGATAACGTAGTGACAGGGCAGGTAATCCAGACTATAGAAGCTCTATGTTGCTCAGTGTACTACTATCTTAGATAAAGTAGTGACATGGCAGGTAATCCAGACTATGGAAGTTCTATGTTGTCCAGTGTACTACTATCTTAGATAAAGTAGTGACAGGGCAGGTAATAAAGACTATGGAAGTTCTATATTACTCAGTGTACTACCTTAGATAACGTAGTGACAGGGCAGGTAATCCAGACTATGGAAGTTCTATATTGCTCAGTGTAATACTATCTTAGATAACGTAGTGACAGGGCACGTAATCCAGAATATGGAAGTTCTATATTGCTCAGTGTACTATTATCTTAGATAACGTAGTGACAGGGCATGTACTCCAGACAATGGAAGTTCTATATTGCTCAGTGTACTACTATCTTAGAACACGTAATGACAGGGCATGTAATCCAGACTATTGAAGTTATATATTGCTCAATGTATCATCTTAGATAACGTAGTGACATGGCAAGTAATCCAGATTATGGAAGTTCTATATTCCTCTGTGTACTTTCTTAGATAACGTAGTGACAGGGCAGGTAATCCAGACTATGGACGTTCTATGAGGCTCAGTGTACCACCTTAGATAACGTAGTGACAGGGCAGGTAATCCATACTATAGAAGCTCTATGTTGCTCAGTGTACTACTATCTTAGATAAAGTAGTCCCATGGCAGGTAATCCAGATTATGGAAGTTCTATATTTCTCAGTGTACTACTATCTTAGATAAAGTAGTGACTTGGCAGGTAATCCAGATTATGGAAGTTCTATATTGTTCAGTGTACTACTATCTTTGATAACTTAGTGACATGGCAGGTAATTCAGACAATGGAATTTCTATATTGCTCAGTGTACTATCTTAGATAACGTATTGACAGGGAAGGTAATCCAGACTATGCACGTTCTATGAGGCTCAGTGTACCACCTTAAATAACGTAGTGACAGGGCAGGTAATCCAGACTATGGAAGCTCTATATTGCTCAGTGTACTATCTTAGATAAAGTAGTGACATGGCAGATAATCCAGATTATGGAAGTTCTATATTGCTCAGTGTACTACTATCTTTGATAACTTAGTGACATGGCAGGTAATCCAGACTATGGAAGTTCTATGTTGTTCAGTGTACTATCTTATATAACATAGTGACAGGGCAGGTAATCCAGACTATGGAAGTTCTATGTTGTCCAGTGTATTACTATCTTAGATAACGTAGTGACAGGGCAGGTAATCCAGACTATGGAAGTTCTATATTGCTCAGTGTACTATTATCTTAGATAACGTAGTAACAGGGCATATAATCCAGACAATGGAAGTTCTATATTGCTCAGTGTACTACTATCTTAGAAAACGTAATGACAGGGCATGTAGTCCAGACTATTGAAGTTATATATTGCTCAATGTATCATCATAGATAACATAGTGACATGGCAAGTAATCCAGACTATGGAAGTTCTATATTGCTCTGTGTACTATTATCTTAGATAAAGTAGTGCCATGGCAGGTAATCCAGATTTTGGAAGTTCTATATTGCTCAGTGTACTACATCTTAGATAAATTAGTGACATTGAAGGTAATCCAGACTATGGAAGTTCTATGATGCTCAGTGTACCACACAAAAAACCCACAAACCAAAAACAACCAAACACACTTAGATAACTTAGTGACATGGCAGGCAATCCAGACTATGGAAGCTCTATGTTGCTCAGTGTACTACTATCTTAGATAAAGTAGTGACATGGCAGGTAATCCAGATTATGGAAGTTCTATATTGCTCAGTGTACTACTATCTTTGATAACTTAGTGACATGGCAGGTAATTCAGACTATGGAAGTTCTATATTGCTCAGTGTACTCTCTTAGATAACGTAGTGACAGGGAAGGTAATCCAGACTATGGACGTTCTATGAGGCTCAGTGTACCACCTTAGATAACGTAGTGACAGGGCTGGTAATCCAGACTATGGAAGCTCTCTGTTGCTCAGTGTACTACTATCTTAGATAAAGTAGTGACATGGCAGATAATCCAGATTATGGAAGTTCTATATTGCTCAGTGTACTACTATCTTTGATAACTTAGTGACATGGCAGGTAATCCAGACTATGGAAGTTCTATGTTGTTCAGTGTACTATCTTATATAACATAGTGACAGGGCATGTAATTCATACTATGGAAGTTCTATGTTACTCAGTGTACTATCTTAAATAACGTTGTGACAGGGCAGGCAATCCAGACTATGAAAGCTCTATGTTCCTCAGTGTACTATCTTAGATAACGTAGTGACAGGGCAGGCAATCCAGACTATGAAAGCTCTATGTTCCTCAGTGTAATATCTTAGATAACGTAGTGACAGGGCAGGTAATCCAGACTATGGAAGATCTATATTGCTCAGTGTACTACTATCTTAGAAAACGTAATGACAGGGCATGTAATCGAGACAATTGAAGTTATATATTGCTCAATGTATCATCATAGATAACATAGTGACATGGCAAGTAATCCAGATTATGGAGGTTCTATATTCCTCAGTGTACTATCTTAGATAACGTAGTGACAGGGCAGGTAATCCAGATTATGGAAGTTCTATATTGCTCAGTGTCCTACTATCTTTGATAACTTAGTGACATTGCAGGTAATCCAGACAATGGAAGCTCTATATTGCTCAGTGTACTACATTAGATAACGTAGTGACAGGGCAGATAATCCAGACTATGGAAGTTCTATGTTGATCAGTGTACTACTATCTTAGATAAAGTAGTGACATGGCAGGTAATCCAGATTATGGAATTTCTATATTGCTCAGTGTACTACTATCTTTGATAACTTAGTGGCATGGCGGGTAATCCAGACTATGGAGGCTCTATGTTGCTCAGTGTACTACTATCTTTGATAACTTAGTGACAGGGCAGGTAATCCAGACTATGGAAGCTCTATATTGATCAGTGTACTACTACCTTAGATAACGTAGTTACAGGGCAGGTAATCCAGACAATGGAAGCTCTATATAACTCAGTGTACTACATTAGAGAACGTAGTGACAGGGCAGGTAATACAGACTATGGAAGCTCAATATTGCTCAGTGTACTATCTTAGATAACGTAGTGACAGGGCAGGTAATCCAGATTATGGAAGTTCTATATTGCTCAATGTACTACTACCTTAGATAACATAGTAACCGGGCAGGTAATCCAGAATATGGAAGCTCTAAGTTCCTCAGTGTACTATCTTAGATAACGTAGTGACAGGGCAGGTAATCCAGAATATGGAAGCTCTATGTTCCTTAGTGTACTATCTTAGATAACGTAGTGACAGGGCAGGTAATCCAGAATATGGAAGTTCCTATGTTGCTCAGTGTACTACTGTCTTAGATAACGTAGTGACAGAGTAGGTAATCCAGACTATGGAGGTTCTATGTTGCTCAGTGTACTACTACCTTAGAAAACGTAGTGACAGGGCAGGTAATCCAGACAATGAAAGCTCTATATTGCTCAGTGTACTACCTTAGATAACGTAGTGAGAGAGGGCAGGTAATCCAGACTATGGAGGTTCTATGTTGCTCAGTGTACTACTACCTTAGAAAACGTAGTGACAGGGCAGGTAATCCAGACAATGGAGGTTCTATGAGGCTCAGGTACCACCTTAGATAACGTAGTGACAGGGCAGGTTATCCAGACTATGGAAGCTCTATGTTGCTCTGTGTACTACTATCTTAGATAAAGTAGTGACATGGCAGGTAATCCAGATTATGGAAGTTCTATATTGCTCAGTGTACTACTATCTTTAATAACTTAGTGACATGGCAGGTAATTCAGATTATAGAAACTCTATATTGCTCAGTGTACTACTATCTTTGATAACTTAGTGACTTGGCAGGTAATCCAGACTATGGAAGTTCTATATTGCTCAGTGTACTACCTTAGATAACGTAGTGACAGGGCAGGTAATCCAGACTACGGAAGTTCTATATTGCTCAGTGTACTACCTTAGATAACGTAGTGACATGGCAGGTAATCCAGACTATGGAAGCTCTATGTTGCTCAGTGTACTACTCTCTTAGATAAAGTAGTTACATGGCAGGTAATCCGGATTATGGAAGTTCTATTTTGATCAGTGTACTACTATCTGTGATAACTTAGTGACATGGCAGGTAATTCAGATTATGGAAGCTCTATATTGCTCAGTGTACTACTATCTTTGATAACTTAGTGGCTTGGCAGGTAATCCAGACTATGGAAGTTCTATATTGCTCAGTGTACTATTATCATAGATAACGTAGTGACAGGGCAGGTAATCCAGACCATGGAAGTTCTATATTGCTCAGTGTACTACCTTAGATAACATAGTGAAAGGGCAGGTAATCCAGAATATGGAACTTCTATGTTGTTCAGTTTACTACTATCTTATATAACGTAGTGACAGGGCAGGTAATCAAGACTATGGAAGTTCTATATTCCTTAGTGTACTACCTTAGATAACGTAGTGACAGGGCAGGTAATCCAGACTATGGACGTTCTATGTTGCTCAGTGTACTACTACCTTATATAACGTAGTGAAAGGGCAGGTAATCAAGACTATGGAAGCTCTATATTGCACAGTGTACTACCTTAGATAACGTAGTGACATGGCAGGTAATCCAGACAATGGAGGCTCTATATTGCTCATTGTACTACCTTAGATAACGTAGTGACAGGGCAGGTAATCCAGACTATGGAAGTTCTTTGTTGCTCATTATACCACTATCTTAGATCACGTAGTGACAGGGCAGGTAATACAGACTATGGAAGCTCAATATTGCTCAGTGTACTATCTTAGATAACGTAGTGACAGGGCAGGTAATCCAGATTATGGAAGTTCTATATTGCTCAGTGTGCTACTATCTTAGATAACGTAGTGACAGATCAAGGTAATCCAGACTATGGAAGTTCTATATTGCTCAGTGTACTATTATCTTAGAAAACGTAGTGACAGGGCAGGTAATCCAGACTATTGAAGTTATATATTGCTCAATGTATCATCTTAGATAACGTAGTGACAGGGCAGGTAATCCAGATTATGGAAGTTCTATATTGCTCAGTGTACTACTATCTTTGATAACTTAGTGACTTGGCAGGTAATCCAGACTATGGAAGTTCTATATTGCTCAGTGTACTACCTTAGATAATGTAGTGACAGGGCTGATAATCCAGACTATGGAAGTTCTATGTTGCTCATTGTACTACTATTTTAGATAACGTAGTGACAGGGCAGGTAATACAGACTATGGAAGCTCAATATTGCTCAGTGTACTATCTTAGATAACGTAGTGACAGGGCAGGTAATCCAGACTATGGACGTTCTATATTGCTCAGTGTACTACTATCTTTGATAACTTAGTGACATGGCAGGTAATCCAGATTATGGAAGTTCTATATTGCTCAGTGTACTACTACCTTGGATAACGTAGTGACAGGGCAGGTAATCCAGACAATGGAAGACCTATATTGCTCAGTGTACTACTTTAGATAACGTAGTGACAGGGCCGGTAATCCAGACTATGGAAGTTCTTTGTTGCTCATTGTACTACTATCTTAGATAACGTAGTGACAGGGCAGGTAATACAGACTATGGAAGCTCAATATTGCTCAGTGTACTATCTTAGATAACGTCGTGACAGGGCAGGTAATCCAGATTATGGAAGTTCTATATTGCTCAGTGTACTACTATCTTAGATAACGTAGTGACTGGGCAGGTAATCCAGACTATGGAAGTTCTATATTGCTCAGTGTACTACTATCTTAGAAAACGTAATGACAGGGCAGGTAATCCAGACTATTGAAGTTATATATTGCTCAATGTATCATCTTAGATAACGTAGTGACATGGCAGGTAATACAGATTATGGAAGTTCTATATTCCTCAGTGTACTATCTTAGATAACGTAGTGACAGGGCAGGTAATCCAGACTATGGACGTTCTATATTGCTCAGTGTACTACTATCTTTGATAACATAATCACATTGCGGGTAATCCAGATTATGGAAGTTCTATATTGACCAGTGTACTTTCTTAGATAAAGTAGTGACATGGCAGGTAATCCAGATTATGGAAGTTCTATATTGCTCAGTGTACTACTATCTTTGATAACTTAGTGACATGGCAGGTAATCCAGATTATGGAAGTTCTATATTGCTCAGTGTACTTTCTTAGATAAAGTAGTGACATGGCAGGTAATCCAGATTATGGAAGTTCTATATTACTCAGTGTACTACTATCTTTGATAACTTAGTGACATGGCAGGTAATCCAGATTATGGAAGTTCTATATTGCTCAGTGTACTACTATCTTTGATAACTTAGTGACATGGCAGGTAATCCAGATTATGGAAGTTCTATATTGCTCAGTGTACTACCTTAGATAGCATAGTGACAGGGCAGGTAATATAGACTATGGAAGCTCAATGTTGCTCAGTGTACTACTATCTTAGATAACATAGTGACATGGCAGGTAATCCAGACAATGCAGGTAATCAAGAATATGGAAGCTCTATATTGCTCAGTGTACTATCTTAGATAACGTAGTGACAGGGCAGGTATTCCAGACTATGGAAGCTCTATGTTGCTCAGTGTACTATCTTAGATAACGTAGTGACAGGGCAGGTAATCCAGACTATGGAAGCTCTATATTGCTCAGTGTACTACCTTAGATAACGTAGTGACAGGGCAGGTAGTCCAGACTATGGAAGTTCGTTGATGCTCATTGTACTACTATATTAGATAACCTAGTGACAGGGCAGTTAATACAGACTATGGAAGCTCAATATTGCTCAGTGTACTATCTTAGATAACATAGTGACAGGGCATGTAATCCAGAATTTGGAAGTTCTATATTCCTCAGTGTACTATCTTAGATAACATAGTGACATGGCAGGTAATCCAGATTATGGACGTTCTATATTGCTCAGTGTACTATATTAGATAACGTCGTGACAGGGCAGGTAATCCAGATTATGGACGTTCTATATTGCTCATTGTACTATCTTAGATAACGTAGTGACATGGCAGGTAATCCAGACTATGTAAGCTCTATATTGCTCAGTGTACTGCCTTAGATAACGTAGTGA